>OU898280.1:159957249-160250598 GCA_918026665.1 Diabrotica balteata
TGATATCAATAAATATGTACAAGTATATAAATTATTCTTAAGTTTATTAAAATGTGTAACTTAAAAACTTTAGTGTAGGTGTTAAGCTGGTTACCTTGTTGAATCGCCAAGTATTTTCCTTTTTAACCTATACATTTTTACCTATATAATATACTGTCTGTGAGTCAGACCCCTAGGTGCAAAAATAACCTAGTCTCTTCTTTTCCATTGTAGTTCTTTTAATTTCCAGAATTGTAGTGTATTTCTTATTCTCTTAAGCTTATTCCAAGCATTGATCTCTCCATCTTTCGTTTTGTGTCCTTCTCAATTTTCGCTGATGTTTTTGTGAGAGTAGTTCTGCTCCGTATGTGAGGACTGGTAAAACGCACTGGTTTAAAAGCTTTTCTTTTTAAATTGATCGGTAATAATGTTTGTTTTAAATGCGTCTCGCATTTTTCCGAATGCAGCCCAACCAGACTTATTCTTCTGAGAAGCTCGCATGTTTGGTTATCTCGCGTTAACCTTATTTCGTGACCAAATATACCATATTTTTCCACAAGTTCTATGGCGACTTTTCGATTTCTATTTAGCTCATTGGGGACGAGGTTGGTCATCATTTTTGTTTTTCCATAGTTTATCTTTAACCCGACTTTCTGGTTACTTGCTGTAGTTGTGTTTAGCATGCTCTGGCTTCTCTAAGTTGTCTGTTATGAGAACAATATTATCGGCATATCTGAGATGATTGAATATCTTTCCATCGATGCTAATACCCTTTGATTCCACTCTAGCCGTTTAAAATGCGTACTCCATAACTGTTATAATAGTTTGGCGACAAGGTATCTCCCTGCCGCACCTCTGCAATTTTTATCTTATCAAAAAATTATCTTTTTATCTTCTCATTTTCGTATATATTTCGAATAATATTGGCATACCTGTGATCTATTCTGCATTCTGATAGTGCATTTAAGATAGCAACTGTTTCGACTGTGTCAAATGCTTTGTGGAATTCTATAACGGAAGGTTGTTATATCGATAGACTTTTCAACTAAGTTTTCAGCATTGCAAATGGTCGTTTGTTCCGTGTCCCGCTCGAAATCTGCCTGTTCTTCTGATTGATAGAAATCGAGTTTTGCTTATAACTGTTTGTCCAGTATTCGAGTAAAGAGCTTGTTATAGGTGGTTAAGCAAACTGATTGGCCTAAGATTTCGAGATCTAATTTATCCCTTTTTTGTGAACGAGGATCGTAACCGAATTCTTCCATTTACTTGGAATGTTTTCACTACGCAGACATAGATTAAAAAGTATTTGGATTCGGGACATCAAAAGTGGACCTCCATAGTTTAATGTCTCAATGACTACACCATGTTCCCCCGAGCTATATTATTTTTCATATTTTTTGAGGGCATGTTGATTTCCTCTCGTAATATATCTGGTATATCCTCTGATCCTACATTATGTACCTTTTGTATGGTTGTTCGATGAGCCTTGAATAACATGACTTTTATATAATTGTTTTCATAGAAACTTTCCACTATAATGTAAATATCTTGGTCTATCTGAGATAATTATTTCCATTTTTGTATTTAAGTTGAAGATTTCTTTTTTGTCCATTATCCATTTTTTCTCCTCGATGCTTTCATGCTTTTGTTGTCTTCCATATTTTTATAAATTTTCTCGTGTTGTATTTTCTAATATCCCGATCTGATGGCTTTAGAGATTTCTTTATTGATGCTGTTTATATCTTGTGAGACAACATTTCCTTGACTTCTCAGCATTCTACAACCTGATCTTCCATTTTTGTTTCGTATTCTTTACTAATTTTTTGTTCTTTTCCATGTTTTAGGGCCAAATTTTTCCTGAGCCTTGTGTTAATGTATCTACTATATCTTCGTTTAGGTTATTTACGTCTTCTCTTCTCTTAGAATAAGAAACGAGGAAGTCCGTAGACGAACCGGAGTGGAAGACATTATCGAACATATTACAAGGCAAAAATGGAGATGGGCAGACATGTTGTCAAGAATGAAAGACGACAGTTGGACAAAAAAAATTGCTTGAGTGGAGAGCACGGGCTGACAAGCGAAGCCGAGGAAGACCCCCAACGCGATGACCGACGACCTCAAAAGAATCGTGACCATGATAGCAGAGCAAGAATCAGATGCAACGGAAAAATCTAGTATCATGATGAGTGCTATTTAGTTTAGTTAGATTAGGTTATTAAGTGAACGTATTACACATTTTGCTGCTGGCTGGATGGGCACTTGAGCCCGATTGCCAAGAGAAAAGAAAACGTTATACTCAACGTTTTATTAATAAATTTTAACAGTAGTTTTATTTTATACCAAAGTTTAAAATTGTATGCTTTATCATTTCACATGTTATATATTTAGATTGACCTGGTAAAATGATAAAGTATCAATCTTCTTTGTCATTTATCCAGCCAATTTCCACAATACTCCCGGATACAAGTATCCGGTTAAAACTAGCTTTACCCAATTTCGGGGTTTGCCATAACATATACATAACATGAGATTAACGGATGAACTAATTGCATTCGAAAACCAACTAGAAACGTAGGCAATTTTATAAGATCATAAAATTAGAAATTCGTTATTGGCAGTTACGAAGCTAGGAACTCCATTAGAAGTTGTTCGAAAGTTTGAACATGAGTTACAACACTCTACTTCTCGAGAATATTAGCATGCTGCTGCTTATAAAACTTTCTTGGGCGTTTGTAAGTTCAGATACAGGGCATATACTACATTATTATTATAGTTAGGAATATACCAGAATCACCGAAAAGAAAATTTAAGAAAACAATTTCGATACGAGATAATTTTTAAAAATTCTTCTCGTTCTAAGTAAAGCCCATTTTAATTTGAGTGATAATCTTTAGATGCTCATACACTAGGAGTAGATGATCACCATGGTTTAGAAATTAAAATTGTCTACAACATGTACATTAGAGCTAGTGCACTGTACTGTAGCATTGGCAGGAATATCTTTTCCAAATAGCCCATGTATCATGTATCCTAATGACCACTACAAGAGAAGAAAATGTCATACTTCCAGATATATGTCAAAAACCTGTTGGGTAAGAGCAGAATCATAACCAATGGAGGGTCTGTGGATTATTCTAACTAAATATAGACGTCTTTTTTTTTTTGTTTTTAATCAAAAGTTTGATCTGAGTGTGTATAAGGTTCAGAAAAAAGGAGGCAATAGGAACTCAAATCGAAATAACGATGACTTAGGTAACCATCGTTATTAGGCTAAAAACCTGAAGTACAAACAGGCAAGTTGAGCTATAACAGTGACACACAGAAAGAATAAGAAAAAGATAAATGGTAAAACAGTACGGCAGATAAAATTGTACTGCATTTCCAAATTACAAATAAAAATGTTAAACACGGTAAATATTGATACTATTGATGACATTCGCATTAGTTTATTGTAATAAATTCGACTATTTTTCCTGTTAGCATATTTTTTATTAAGAAGGTTACATTCAACAATAACAAACACTTAATTGTAAGTAATGGAATTTGCATGTTTTTGATAAACCGCTATTACTTTATTAGCCAATACTTATGTTTCGTTAGTCAGATGTTTTTAACACACGAAAATGAAAATCGAACCGGAAAATAGTTAACAACGAAGTTTTCAATCGCGGACGGTAAAAGTGTTCTAAGTGTTATCACATTTTTGGATATCCCCTATTGATAGTTGTTATCTTTGTGCCTTGGATCCATAAAAGTTTATATGTGTAAGTTTGATATAAAAAAAATATTTCCATAAGTAGAATGACAGCTACAATCTATACAATATGGTACTTCTTCTTTCTTCAGGTTCCTTCTCCTATCGGATCTTTCTTAATTTTAACAGTTTTGATGACTTCACATTCTTTCTTCATTTTTTGTACCACCCATCTATATTAGTTACTTTATTCAGTCCACGATATTCTGTGAATTCTCCTGTAGTACCACATATCATAGGAGTTTAATTTTTGATTTCAGACTGTTTTATTGTCCACGCTTCCATGCCGTAAAGTAAAGTAGAAAAAACTAACAACGTAGCATTCTTGTGCGGATCTCTAGATTAAGGTCTCGGTTGCAAAGTAAGTTCTTCAATTTTATGAACGTGTTTCTTGCCATTTCTATTCTAGATCTGATTTTGTTTGTTTTTATCTCCATCTTCGGTTAGCCACATTCCTAAATATGTATATGTTGTTACTTTCTAGATCGTGGTATTATTGATGATTAAGTCATTTACATTTTGTGGGTTTTTTTTTGAGAATATCATTGATTTTGTTTTCTTGAGATTCATTGGCTGTCCGTACCTTTCACATGCATTGTATACATGTTGTATTATGTACTATAGATCTTCATGTCTACTTGCAAATATGACCGTATCATCCGCATATCTAATATTATTAATGCTATTTCGTTAACCAAAATACCTTCCACAAAATCAATAAAGCTTCTTGAAATATCACTACACTGTAGAAGTTGAATAAGTAGTGGTGAAAGTATGCACCTTGTCGAACTCCTCTAAGTATACTTACTTTCTCTGTCAGTTCTCCTTCGACTCTTATTCTTGCTTATGATTTTGATACAGATTCGATATACATTTGTAGATCTCTACTATCTATGTTTTTGGTCTTAATAATACTTAAAATGTCATTTAACTTGTCAAAGCTTTTTAAATCTATGAAGCAAGCGTATATGTCCTGATTCATATCCAGACATCGTTGTGTCAGAACAATGACTTCGAATAATGCTTCTCTAGTTCCTAGACCCTTTCTAAAACCCATCTGTGTTCATTTTTTCTACGCCATGGTATCCATGCGTTCACAACACATATATCCAACATATGAAAAAAATTCGTTTATATCATTTTCTTGATCTGTAAAGCAGCAATATCGAGTTTAATAAATCCACTCCTCCCATTAGCTGGTTACAGGCTTCAACAGATTGAGGATATGGAATCTCTTTGTACGTTTTTTCTTTTCGGAAGTACCTACGTTTTGTGGTTTTAGGTTCACTACCAACGTAAATTGATAACACATTTACTGGCCTATTATCGAACCAAGTTATTAGACTTATGTTTACGTCTATAACAAGGGCAACATTTTCTACAATAAAACCACGTTCTTTTTTCTTTAGTAATTTTTTGGATGAGATTCCTGAATTTGGAACACGATTTAATCGAACTGTACCTAAAGGCAACAATCCATTTTTTGTAAGATAAATTTGTAATTTTGACTATTAAACCAGTGATCGAAAAATATTTTATGATTAACGTTTTTCGACACTGTCTTTATCAGTCTAGTGACAATACTTCCACTGACTCCTAAATCAGGCGCTCCATTTGGAAAAGTATTGCATTGTTCATCAGCAAAAATATCAAAGTCATAACTAAAGCCTGATACCATTAATACTGGTTTCGTATTCCTATTTGTGAGGTTTTGCCGGATTATATTATTTGAGGTGATGCCGGCAATTCGTAGGAATAATTTGTTCATCAACAGCTAGATGTTCCTCCTTGAGAACCAGTAAAAGGCGTTGTTTAATCTTGTCTAATAGAGGTCGAATTTTGAACAGTTTATCATGGCCTGGATTACCAACAGACACTGAGTTACTATTATTACTAAAATGAAGATGTTGTAAAGTCTCTATGATGATAATTCAACCAATGACATAAATATTTCGTTTTCGGTAATTTTGGCAGGTTTGGTTATGTTATTCTGGCTTTATTAATGGATATTAATTATTTCGGAAACAAAAGCAAGGACAAATCTACTGGAGTTTCTAACTCAAGGATACATTCTGGTAGCTCAAACGCCTTTAAATGCATAATCACTTTCATTAAAATGCTTTAAGAGCATAGGCGCAAAATTTCGAGACAATGCTTTTTAAATGCATTCATTTTTTTCGAATCCTGAGAAAACTAATAAATATTTTTGAAAAATTTAAACGCAGAATGAAAGAATACATTATTACCATTATTACCGAGGGCCGAAAGTCCCTGAAAACTTCTATAATGTTTATTTTAATAAATTACAGGGGTAAAAAAGAGAAAATTTAGTGTGATTTTTAATTTTAAATATCTCATTCAAAAACACTTTTTGATTATTATAAGGGACTTTCGAGCCTCGGTAATAATGTAATCTTTTTTGTAACCTTTTTTTTTGTTGACAATTCTATTTATACCAGAGCAAATATCTAATTTTGCATCCAAATTCCTTTGTTTATTGCTATCCCCGTGCACATCAGACTGGACTTACGACATTGAAATATACTCATTATCGTAGAATACAATAGTTGTGAGGGTTACTAATCCCTAAATAAGGTTGCCAGTGTCGGAGTGATGGAGGTTAACAGGTACTAATGAATTTGCAAGAAATGTAAGATGTTTATTTTATTGGTTATATATAACCAATAAAAGTTTAATAAGTACCTACCTATTTGCAAAATAAAGTTTAATTCTTTAGATAAAATAAAACGTTTTATTTTATCTGAAATGAGTGCATTCCACGAAGTAAGGGTTTCAACAATCAAACATTTAATTCTTTAATTCCAGGAATCTACGACAGTAATTGACTAGATAATTACCTTCTAAACTTATTCCACAGAAAATGTGATAGTGGGTTTTTCCATTTTGTAGGAAGGTCCAAGTGGCGTATTCAAAATTCTTAACAGTTCACTAAAAGTAGGTACTTCAGTTGCAAGGTGCAGTTTATTGTGTATACTAGTGTTATGGAAAATTTGGAAGTGCCGTGTAAACGCCGAAAAATTGGTCCTTTAACAGTTAATAGAAAAAACATTAATATTTAATTGTTTTAAATCATTTACAGACAAACGTTTATGTGAAAGTGTTGATGAGACCGTTGAGTTAAGTTAGCAGTACACTTGGTGTATGGGAAATCTACGAATTTACAGAGTTATTAAAGAAGAGAAATGTGGTAGTATTTCAAATGCACGTAATGCTCCAGGGAAACCAAAATTTCAAATAGAATATCATTTTAAAGAAGGACTTCGACGGAAAGTGCATGAATTCTTCTTTAGACAAGAATTTCCAACATTGGATAAAGTTTCTTGTCTCAGTTCGAGATGATAAGGATTACCAGAAATGAGTCGAAGTACGTTATGGAAATTTTAAAAGAATAGGCTTCCGCTGAAAAAAGAATCCAGAAAGTCTATTTTATTAGAAAGAAGCGATATTGTTATATGGAGAAGACCTTTTCTAAGACCGATAAAGGAAATGAGAACCAAAAAAGAAAAAATATTTTATCTTGATGAAACTGGATCAACGAGGTCATACACCAAATAATTTTGGCAGGATGAACTGTTGCAAGTCAAAGACACGCTTTTGTAAATAACTTATCTACTGGTTTAAAACCCACCATCAGGAAAGGGACGCAGGCTGATAATAGTACACGTTGGCAGTTCAGACGGTTTTGTTGGAAGGTGGTTTTATTAACTTTTGAATCAACTCGTACCGGTGACTACATGAAGACATGAACGCTGATGTCTTTCAAGAATGGTTCGAACAAATGATAGATCTTCTTCCTAAGAACCGTGTAATAGTAATGGATAATGCAAGTTATCACTCCATACTTATAGAAGGACTGCCCACAACCCAAGTGGTTTAAAAAAGACTTGCAGAATTGGCTGAGTTCAAAAAATATTACGTACCATCCCGGATCTATAAGAAAGGAACTTTATTCGTTGTGTGCCCTCCATAAAGAAAAATTTAAAAATACGAAATTGATGAACTTGCCAAAAATCGTGGAATGACAGTACTTAGATCGCCCCCCACCATATCATTGTGAATTAAAACCCAATTGAACTGGTATGGGCACAGATAAAGAGTGAAGTTTCAAGAAAAAATACCACTTTTAAAATTCATGATGTTAATAGTTGTTTTTGGAGGCCGTAAATAATGTAAAAAACCTGAAAACTGGGAAAAGGCCAGTAAATCACACTATTAAAGAAGAGAAAAAATGTGGGAAGCTGGACAATATTACTGATAAAATGATCGAGCCAGTTATTATAAATCTTGGTTCTGAAAGTTCATCTTCTGAATCTGATTTGGATTTGTAACAAGTAGCTGTAAGTTTTATATTAATATTTTTATTCATCTATTTAACATACCTTAAACGGTTTAAAAAACTCTTTTTCTCTTTTGTAATTTTTAAAAATTAAAAAAAATGTGAATTTTTTAAAACCCTTTTTAATGTAGGCCAGTCAGTTCTAATATAGTGTGTGATAAAAGAGGTCACTTTTGTTTACATACACATAACACTTTATAACACTGAAATAATTCATTTATTTTTTTACAATTATTCAAAGAAATTTTTCAATTAATCTTGAGCACGGCCATGGAGTGGTCGCAGGTACCAGTTAAAATTATGCTAATTACTCTCTCGTTCATAAAAATAAACTATAGTTCTCCATCACTAGGAATACAGTTAACGTATTTAGATGAGCCATAAAAATTCCCCGGATCCATTCTGAAAACAAAAACCAAATGAAAATTTTTCTAAAAACGGTAAAACTAAACTAAGATTGAACGCATTTATGAATTTTACGGATTTATACCAATTTAGACGGAACACATACGAAACTGTATAAGGTTTGATAATAAATAACATCATAAAGCTGGATAATAATGTGAAATTCGATGTAGAAAAATATTTATACAATAAAAAATACTTACTTTCTCCACAAATATTTACCAGCTAATGAATTCACTATTTCGATAAAAAATATTGCTTCAAATTGAAGCCATACATAAGGTACCGTTCATTCACTACACGTGTACAAACGAACGAGGTTATAACGATCTTTCTCTTGACTGTAGGCAACCAAATTAAATTTTGAAACCATAAAATCATCTGCCCAGTTTATCTGTAATATTTCTTTAAGCAGTTTTAATTCAAGGGTCTCCAGTGCGGCACTTGTTTGTTCTATAGATCGTCCCTCTGTCTGATGTTATGGTCTGCAAATTTCCACTTAATGTGTGTTGCTTTTTCTATGACACCTTTCATCTTCGTACATTCCATATCCATTTAACGGTGTATACATATGGCATTGTGTAAATCAATATCCAGTTTAGTTTGTTGAACAGTATATATTTATTAATAACATGTGTTAATACAATTCCTTGTTTCAGATTCTCCCTTAAGCAGAGCTGGAATAAGTGGCGGTCCTGGAGGTGGTGGGGGCGGAGGTGAAACAACAAGTTCTGCTAGTGGATCTCCACGACCAAGAGCACAAACTCCAGGAACCGTGGCTGGACTTGATCTTTTGCCTGTAAGTATATATTTTTAACACCATTTGCGCAGTTGGTCCACACAAGCTTTATGGTTACACATTTAAAGTTATGACAAAAAAACTAAGATTTAAATTTAAAAATTTTAAGAATTTCTAAAAAAATGACCACTTGTTTCTTCGGTTATTCTTACCTCATAAAAAGGATCCCTTAAAAGAATCGAAGAAAAGCTAGTGTTAAATTGTATATAGCAACTAATTAATTTTTTAAATTAGACCAAATACAAATTTATATGTACGCTTACCATCTTCTTTTATCTTTTTAATTTTTATACTTATATCATAATATTAAATTTGTAATTAAAACGTTACAATGAAATGGGTTTCTAACACGCGAAAGGTAGAGATTAAATTTCATGACTCAACGTCAAAATGTCGTGTAAAAAATATATTAAAACCTAAAAAATGGATTGAATATATTATACTTCTCTAGAATTTATGATTGTCAAGGTTTGTATCCCGAATTTCATATTAAAAATTTCTATATGAAAATTAAAAAAAAATGAAAACATATTAATGTTAGCCAAATATATATATATATTATTTATATATATATATATATTATATATATATATATATATTATTAATTATATATATATATATGTATATATATATATATTATATATATATATACAGATTGAACCAAATTAAAACGGAACATACAATTTAATACATGTGTGTTTGAACTGCATTTGAAATAGTGGACCAATATAAAACTCGGACAAAAATAAATCCATACCTAGGTATAGACATTGTATAAAATATCGTTCAACTATCTGTCTCACAACAATGTTGTTTGCATAAGACGGGTTTGTCTAAGGAAACGATTATAGTTCAGGAAATAAAGCTCGAAAATAGTTAAAACCTCGCAATTTTTTCGTCCTGCATGTATCCATTTGAAATTTTAACAAAAGGTAGGTGATAGCCCAAGGATCAAAATCTATATCGAACCGAAGTGCGCTGAAGGGTTTTAGGGGTGAAAACTACCCCTAATTGTCAAAAATTATAAAATAACATATTAAACCTGAATATGGGTAAGATTTGGTTTGAATTAGTTAAATAATGATTATTTTATACTTTTGAATAGAGTTCCATCATATTTCAACCCTTAAAAAGCAACCCTTGTTAGAGATTAATGTAAAAAAATTACCAATTATAAAAAAATGATTTCGCCTTGGATCGATTTGGATAAAAATTTGGATTTAAGCTCAATTCACCCGCTGCTTTATAGTTTATGTCATGTCGACGAACCCTGATTGTTCTAAGGGGTGAAAACTACCCGTAATTGTCAAAAATTATAAAATAACATATTAAACCTGAATATGGGTAAAATTTGGTTTGAATTAATTAAATAATGATAGTTTCGTGCTTTTGAATAAAGTTCCATCATATTTCAACCCTTAAAAAGCGACCCTTATTAGAGATTAATATAAAAAAATTAGTAATGCGAGAAAATGATTTCACCTTGGAACGATTTGCATAAAAATTTGGAATTAAGCTCAACTCACCCTCTGCTTTATAGTTTATGTCATGCCGATGAACCCTGATTGTTCTTAGGGGTGAAAACTACTTCTAATTTTCAAAAATTGTAAAATAATATTATAAATCTTAAGATGAGTGAAATTTGGTTTGGATTAGTTAAATAGTGATTTTTTTATACTTTAAAATACAAATTCATACATTTTCAACCCTTAAAAATCAATTGTTATGAGTGCTATAGGTGAAAACAATTTTTTGCCAAAATTTTGCAACTTTTCAACTTTTGAAAATCACCCTTTACAACATTGCAGTTTTTATAAACTAATTTATAAGATATAAATTGAAAAAAGTAGAATTAAATACAAAAAAATTTATCAACATAAAAAGGCACCATATATTCTTATACATTTACATAAATAGTTGAAAATATTTACATTTATAGGTAAAACAATTGTAATATTAATTTTATTCGTCATCAATTACATCTTCATCGTGATCTATGTCATCCTCATCTTCAATTATTGGTGGACTATTATTGCACCCTTCACCTGAGCACCCAGAACAAGTAGAGTTACAGTATAAACCAACTTTTCTGCACCCACATGAAACACCGCATCCTTTTTTGCATTGCCAAAAAATAATTTTCAAAAGTTCATCGAGTGCAGGTTGTTTGTTCATGCGTACGGGTAATAACAAACCATCTTTGGAATACCATCCCCAATCTGTTGCTCTAATATTTTCATTGCCAAGCCATAGACATATGAGCAGATGTTTTATTCTGTTGTATGGGATTTCAAAATAAGAACGCTTAAAATTTCGAATGTATAACGCCCCACTAGCTAATATACCGGTTTTGTAGATTACTATGCTCCGAAATGTACTGTACTATACTAATAAAATTTTCCGGAAAAAAATTCACTGGTTTTTTTTAACGTATTTCCTTTAATTTTTAACGATAGAGTGTTTCTTCAAAAACGATTTGTAGAGGTTTTTAAGAGCTACAAGAATCTGTGAATTAAATCTTTTTGGAACCCTTGGTTTTTAAATGGGGTGAGTTTAAAGGGATCGAAAAAGATGGTGCTTGATCGTAAATCGATGCTTTAAACGGCTATATCTTGCCAAATATTCATTGTACAACAAATCTAAATGAAGGATAATTTTAGTCATTAAAAAAGCTACAATTTGGTAATTTGTATTTTTTTTATATATTCAGTATTTTCGGGCATATTTAAAAAAAGAAGGGTAAAAAATATGAAATTGTAAATCGTTTCTCGCTTTAAGCTGTACTTTTTATAACACAAAGCATTTTAAATGGGTCAAACTTCTTGGACATATTAACAATACATGTACAAAGGGAATTTCAGAAGGGTGAAGATCGATTTTAATTATGGGGGTGGTTAGGGGGTTGTTTTCATCGATTTTTTCGTAAAAAATGAGGTATTGACCTTATTTTCATCATAACTCACTCAATTTTTCAGCTAGAGTCTTTTTTATGATAGGTCTATTTATGCTCTTTAAAAAAGGTTTTGTGAGTTTTCTTCCAAAAATGCATCATTTTCCCGATATTTGATTTTGAATCTTTCAAATTTGGCATTTGAAGAAAACCGCTGAACATTAATAGGCCGTATTTCGGTTCTGTTATATCCCAAAAACATTTTAAAAAATGAATTGTATTTGTCTTTTTAAAAGCTACAAATTTGTTCTCTACAATTTTTTTGATAAAATGCACCATTTTCGAATTATTCGCGAAAAATCGATTAAAAACGTGGATTTTTTCGTCCAAAAATTATTACTTTCAATCGCGAATAACTTGAAAAATATCATTTTATAAAAAAAATGTATAGCACATTTTTTGTTTAGAATCACTTTTTTAATCGAAACCTGTAGTTAAAACGTAAAAAAAATTTCACCCCGGAGATGGGGTGGCAACCACCCCCTAGGCTTTGGCGCACTTTGGTTCGATATAGATTTTGATCCTTAGGCTATTACCTACCCTCTGTTAAATTTCAAGTCAATCCAGGGAGCACGAAATAATTGCGAGGTGAAATGCTTCATTTCCTGGACTATAACTGGTTTGACAGCATAAATCGTAGATTTATGTGTAGCTTTCAATTTTTATGAGTTCAGAATCCAGCAGCCCACTGAAGTATTGGATTTTTATAATATAAATATTTGACAATATTTTGTTGGCCAACCACCTACAGCAGAATTGAGCCGAAATACATTATATTCCTATGTTCCGAATTTATTTCGTTCAATCTGTATATATATATAATGAACTAGAAGTATTTGCTGACAACAAGGAAGTAAATTTTCAATATTGGGTTTGCAGCAATAAAAATGATACGTGTACTCTTTTAAATTTTTATTCCGAGCTTTCGGACATATTCAATTGTAATATTTTAGAATTATGACCTATTTCTTTAGGTTAATTAATAAATTTTGTGTTGAAACATTGACAAGTTAAAGTTTCACTTCTTGTGATATTAATAAATATAAAATAATTAATATTGCCACAATACATCTAATGATGAATAATAATAAAAACCACTAAATTGTCTTGAGAAAAAACTAATGACGATATAATAAAATTAAGAATAAAAATGTCAGTAATGTGTGGATAATAAATAAGTGTTTGTGATTGTAAAGCAATCTTTATCAATTTTAAATATAGGAATAAGTTTTATGTAAAAATATGACAGACTGTGATAAGTTTTATCGACATTGTAGAAAATCATTGATGATCCAACCTCATTAAGTTTGTAAGTAGCGAATCTTTAATTAATTATACAAACTTGTAACAAACTATTCATCACATTTGTAGCTCCCTGATGAAGGACATAACCATGTCCGAAAGCTCGGAATAAAAATTTAAAAGAGTACACGTATCATTTTTATTGCTGCAAACCCAATATTGAAAATTTATATATAATATATATATATAATATATATATATATATATATATATATAATATATATATATATATATATATATAAATTAAAGGAAGGGAAAGAAATAATTAAAGATAATATATTTAAAGGTTTTTCAAACAACAATTTTATAGACAAAGGATGAGGAAACAATATTATAAGTAAACCAAATTATAATTTTAATAGTAAGGAAAAGGTGAAAAACTCCCTGTGGGAGTTTTTGTCACTTCTTCTATCAGGCGCGGCCCTCTGCGAATGTGGGATGCTTTCTGGGTATTCATAGCACCAATACCCAGAGGGTAGCAGGAATACTTGCCGTGGAACAAAAACTGACACCTGGCATTAGGTATAAAATGCATACCCATGAAAATGTAGAATAATAATTTATGTTTAGGTCGCTGCCTGGGGATCGTCAGGGCAGGTCTAAAGCCGGCGCTAGACGTGTCAGCATGCGGGACGTCAATGGCAGGGTGTTGAGGAGGCGGGCCCCTGTCATAAAATCAGCTACAGCCCAACAACAAGAAGAAACACAATTGAGCCAAACAACAACAGGAGCTCCACTTGAGTACTGCGCTGGAACATCAGCTGATGCACACTTAAGTGGGACGACCGAGGAAGCGCATGAAATGGGCTGTGTCTATAAATGAAAACATTTTGAGCTTCTATTACAAGGTGACGAACCCTCGGTCGAGAAACGATCAGCTATCGAAATCTCATGCCGAATTTTGCAGGAAGTACCTAGAGATTCAAGTATCTGAACAATGAATTGCAGATCAATACCTGGTAATTATAAGAAATAATCTTATCCTTGAGAGTAGACGCGATACCATCAGAAGTGCAGTCGAATGGGAGATTCACAACCAAGATCTAGTTGTAGATCAAGTACCTAGTGAAATATCTAATGAACAGACTTCTGAGCCTCTCATACCAGAAACTCAACTTGTTAATACACAGTAAGACAACAACGAGTTGCAGGATAACCTTGTAAGTGAAATGGTACGTGCTGTACAAGAGTTCAATGCGACAAACCCTCTTAGCATACCACCGTTATGGGCATTAAAATCAGAACACGACAGGGTACTAATATCGGAAGAACAGAAAACAGAATTGCACCCTGGGAAAACCGACTGCTCAGGAAAATTTAATTATTGCGCAAAGATATTCGACAAACTACGAAATACATTCGAGGAGTAAGAACTCGAAAAGTAGTTAAAATAGCTGAAGAAATAATTCTGAACACTCCCAGACACTCACAACATGATCCAGAAAACAACACAGCTCAACACTGCCTGGACACATTAAAACAAAAACTCTCTATTTATTCAGGTCACCTAAGGAGACACAAAGTTAGTAACAACCGAAAATGCGACAATATACTTTTTGAGAATGCAGAGAAGGCTTTACAATGTAGAATATGAAAATAAATCCTACACAAGCCAAGAAGAAATTCATGAGTTTTGGGGAATTTTGAGGAAAGATTTTGCACCAAGAACTAGCTCACAAACGGGGACTTCTCCAAACCGACCATCTTGTTTATTATCAATACGTCCCTGACAGAATGCTTGAAAATGAAAACTACAAGCTATACTGGGACCGCACTGTGCTTACAGACCAACCAGTGGCACATAATAGACCAGATCTCATACTAGTTAATGAAATTACTAGGCAAACAACACTTATTGATGGCAATATCGGCATCTGAACCGGTTGTCTTCCGATTCTTTGATAGTTGTATAGCTCTTTTCACTTCACCGAAGGTTATGTTTGGACCAATTGATATATTTTCGATTAGTATTTCTGTTCTTTCGTCATCAAACAGTTCCTTTATTATTCCCTCCACCTGTCCAGTTTGTCTTGTTCATTGTTTATGATATTTTATTTTTATCAAGTAAACTACTTGAAGTTGACCAATATGGTCCAGTTATATTTTGCACCTTTTTGTACATATTAAACGTATCATCCCTTTTCTGCAGTTCTTCTTTGCGTCTTGAAAATCGTAATTTTGCGTTTTTTCAGTTTTAAATTGTTTACAGCTCCGAAATTGATTTAGTTTACAGAAAAATTAAAAAATCTATTTTAAAATACAAATTAAAGAAGTTGTTTTGATACTTTATAATAAAATCATTAACAGAACAGAATTAGCTGAGCTGAACAAGAATCACTTAAGAAAGGCAATCAGCCGAAACACTGTAGTGATAAGAGGTTAAAATAAATTTTGTGGAAGTTTGAAAACAAAGTTTTCAGTGTTTTATTGTCATTACCAGAACAATATTTTGTTAATTATTTTTAGAAACGTCATTAGGAAAAAATTGCGGACGTAATTATGTCGATTTCTATATAGATTTATATCTTTTTGTAATGTATGCGACCAAAAACTTTGGCCATTATATGTTAATATATAAGTTAGTAGTATATAATCTCCTTTTTCCTTTACTTTTTTTTTATAAAAGTTTATTTCACTTTCTTGTCAGAGAATTCCACTTTCTCCGCATAGGTTAGAACATTTGTTTTGAGATAAAACTAAGGGTCTGGGTAATATGGTCGTAAAATTTACGATGACCCAGTTTGGAAAAAACTTTTCGACCTGAGATGTTTAGTATCCGCAATGGAATACTAAAGTTTGGCGTCACACGCTGGGAAGGAGCCTAGGAATCATTAAAAATATTTAACAATAAATCGAAGCTTAGAAGAAACTATGTTTTTAACCATATGAAATTTTTATAAATAAAATAAAATAAAATACTTTTTCTATCTTAATAATTTTTCGAAAAATGCTTTTTTGCGTTTTTTGCAATTTTATCTTGAAAAAAATGTCATAATTAGTATTTTTGGTATTTTTTTTATAAAAACTACTAAATAAACTGCAATTCTATAAAAAGTTTTGTAAATTTTAAACTTCTAAGTACAAGCAAGAATATTTTGACAAGGATAAATGGATTTTATCTTAGTCAAAACATGGACCAAAATATTTCGAATATGCATTCGAGCAATCTATCGCTGGGTTGTAAGGGATTGTGATGCGCCATCTCTTATCAAAATGTCAACCTCACCTGCCCGTGTGATAATCTTGGTTCTGATCATCCGGTGCATCCTGCTTTACAACAAACGAGGCTCTGGCGTCCGAGCGATTGTCGGTATAAGCAATCCCCCACTTACTGACCAACGGCTTCGGGCGGACGAGTTGGTAAGTGGCAGGGCACTCTTTTGTCCTGAGACTGAGAAATCGGTCTCGCAAAGGGAAACCACTTCATAGAAAGACTCGTAGAGTACCTCTAGTAACCATCATCATGGCAGATATGCAAAGGAGAACTACTGATTATGGACATCGGATAACAAGGCTTCCTCGGTCTTAAACCTGCGAAGCCATTGTAATAAGAAAAAGACAACCATAAAAATTGCTACATGGAATATAAGGAGCTTATTCCCTTCGGGAAAATTAGATAACGCGATGTTGGAAATGGATCGTTTGGGTATAGAAATATTAGGCATAAGTTATACACAATGGCCAGGAAATGGCAAATATCCCACAAATAATCAAGGAATATTTTATTATGCCGGAAGTACTACCACAACCCATCGATACGGAGTTGGAGTCATCATCTTAAAAAAATGGAAAGATACTGTAGTAAACTTTATTCCATTCTCAGAGCATGTGATGTTAATGCAATTGAAAGATAAGAAGAACATAATAATCATCATAGAAGTGTACGCTCCCACAGCAGACAAAGACGAAGAGGAAATAGAACAATTCTATAGTACTTTAAACGAGGTGATGAGAACAACAAAGAGACAACAACTTAACATAGTAATGGTTGATCTGAACGCCAAGGTAGGTCATGGTAAAGTTGGAGAAAATGTCAGTAAATATGGCTTAGGGAATAGAATTAGAAGGGTTGGACCGTTTAGTTTTGTTTTTTCAAAGCGAAGATTTAATAATAACTAATACATTCTTTAAATTACCCAAAAGGCGACTGTATATGTGGACGTCACCTCAACACACTCAAGAAAAAGTAATCAGAAACCAAATAGATTACAAAATGGTGACAAAAGGATGCCTTAATGCCGTGAAATCCTAAAACTTATCCTGGATCTGATATCGGTTCGGATTATAATCCAGTAGTGTCTTTGATAGAAGCTAGACCAAAGAAAATACGAAAAACCATCATCTTAGCGTTAGACTTAAGACAGCTTAAAAGTGGACACCTACGACAAACAGTGAAAGAAGAAATAAACACCAGTCTCAGTATAGCAGAAAGTCTCACCACACCAGCCTCAGTATAACTTACAAATATAAATATTACCTGCAACAATTATGGCATAAATATTAATATAAAAAAAAACAAGTATATGGTCTTCAGTAAAAACATGAGACAACCAGCAGATATTAGTACAAACGACATTCAAATTAAAAAAGTTTCAAGTTACAAGTATTTGGGGACTTTAATAAACCAAACTGGAGACCAAACCAATGAAACAAAAAGACGTATCGAAATTGCCAGAGAACCTTCATAAAAATAAGGAAATTCTTCTCAACAGAGATATAAGCATCCCTCTACGATTAAGAATGCTAAGGGGCTACCTATTTAACACGCTATTATACGGTGTAGAGGCCTGGACTCTCAAACAGAACAACATAAAAAATATTAAAAGTATCGAGATGTGCTACTAGCGTCGAATGCTAAAGATAAGTTGGGTTGAAACAGTTACAAACTTTTAAGTAATACGAAGGATAGGAACAGACCCAGAAATTTTGTAGGGAAAGTGAAAATAGAAGGAAAACAGAATCCAGACCGTAGAAGAATGTCATGGTTGCGTAATTTGAGAGTGGTTTGGCTGTACCACTAATGAACTATTTAGGTCAGCTTTAAACAAGGTCAGGATAGCCTTGATGATTTCCAATCTCCGATAGGAGTGGCACAAGAAGAAGAAGAGTATATTGCTATATGTGATAATAAGCGTGTTTGATAAAACTTAGTAGGTGTCATTACACATACATTTATATGCTCCTTATAGACTCCTTATTATTTACATAATTATATATAAATATTTTTGAATTTTATGAGCACAGTTAATTCTATAGAAACAGATAATATATCTGGTAACTTAATTATAAACCCTTTTTGACAAAAACTTCCATTTCACCAGAAGGCTCTATATATTTTTTGTGTACTGTGTATTTTTTATCTTCTAAGACATATTTATAAAACAAATGGCTTAACATTTATTTCATTTATGGTAAGACTAACCCCGAAAAGGCAATCCCTTATAATATACTATGCCATTTTCTTTCCTCGGGCTGTCAGTCTCATTAAATCCGGACAACATAAAACAACAGGAAATTCTCCTGACAGCAATTTATGCTTGGCAACTTCATAACTTAAAAAATCAGAGTTGTGTTGTTAAACTTTTCAACTACGTATTAAAGTTTGCATATATGTTTTAAAAATTATTATAAAATGAGCGCGACAAATAGTGAAACATCTAACAGAAGCCATGCTTTTTATGATTTGTGTTTAAAATATTTGGAATGTAGAAATACATTGTTATTCTTATGAAAATACAAAGGTAATATTAGTATTTAATATCTGTACTTCTTCTTCTTTCGTTTTATGGTCTCCACCTCTTAGGTACGTGGCCAGCTCATGTATATATTTTCATTTCAATTATAGAAGGGAATTCTCCTCACAGAGATTCTGAAAAGAACCATATTCCCTTCAATCATTTTGAACAATTTAAAGTGGATATTCTAAAATAATTCTATATGTCAATAATGATATAGATTTTTCTTGTTCCATTAATTAAACTATGTAAGGTATATCTGGAATTTGGCATCTTGGACAGGACATCAGTAGGTTGGGTACTTCTTTATATTTTACTTACATTTTAATTTGAAAAATATTGATAAACTAATCGTTTTCAAGGTTTTAGCATTGATATTGTGGAAAATATTTTGTACTGAAATGGGCGTTGGGCATCCATCTTTAATAAGTTTTTGATATAAATCAAATAGTGGTGTCTTATTGATATAACACTCTAGCAAGATGTATATTATACTTCCTATTTGCCCACACTCACAAAAAGGGGAATCAATACAGTTAATTTTAAATAGATGATCTGGCGACAAACAATGTTCTGTTCGTAACCTAATAATTGTTGTCAGGTGTCTACGGTCTACAAAGGCAAACTTATGAAACCATGGTTTTATAGAGAATTCGTTTTGATATTGTTGGTACCACTTTTCCTTTTGTTTAAACTGTTTAAGCCAATCAAGTTTAAATTCATTTATTAGTGTTTGAGTAATAAATGAAAGATAGTCCATTTAATCAATTTTTATGTTAGCTGGGATGTTTAAGGTTCTACCTATATTTGCCAATTGATCTGCCACAATATTCCCTTTTACTCCTGAGTGGCCTGGAATCCAGGCTATAATAATACCAAGTCCATCTTCATTTGCCTCATGTATTAATTTTTTAGTTAAATTTATAATGTACTATTAAATTTACAATAGGTCAAGATGCAAATTTCCAGCTCAATAGGGAAAACATATTCAATGTGCACAAAATGTACAATACCGTTAAGTCTTAATAAAGAGAGAAACTGTTATTTGCAGTTTCACACTGCACGGTGTGTAGCTTCAAACTAGTTTGTTGGCACAAAAAAAATTTTGTCAATAAAGTTTTCCTTATCTTTTCCTTAACACAAAAGTCCTAGCCAACAAAATCAATAAACTAACAACTTTATCAGACGAAAAACAAGGATTCAGATCCGGAAGTGCAATATCGATCGATCAATTCAGTGAACATCAATTCAGATCGATCGAGTGCAATAAACCAGCATATCTATATTTTATAGACCTGACAAAGGCTTTGGATGGCATCCAAGTCGAAGACGTCTTACACCTACTGTATAAAAGAAACATACCAATCAATATTATACAAACCATCGAAAACATCTACCTCCATAATTGAATAAAGGCAAAGATAAAGGTCATGACTAACATGAATCCACATCCATCAAACATCCTTCTAGTTTGAATTCTCTTGCTTCACTTCCAATATCTTTCCTTCGACTCCCAACTAAACGCAATTCAAATTTCCCTTTGCGTCTACGGAACCTAAACAAAGAATAATACCGTCGCGGGCTACTCTTCCCTTTACCTCTCGACACACTCGTTCGTCCCTACGAACTACAACAAAAACATCTTTTTTTCAATCGGAATCTTAGGATACTCATGTAAACAAATCGTTTTTAACTACAAAAACATCTATATTTTTGCATGTCGTCAAGAAAACTTGAAATATTCTAGTTCGAATATCAACATTTACAACATACATTTAACTTCTTCGCCGAAATATAAAAAAAACTTATCAAATGGCCTAGGAGACAAATTCGTTAAACTTCCCGTGCTCGAATTGGTATCACTAAAGTGTTATGATCATTTCGGCCTATCCCAGCCATCGTCAGACACTTGGGCTGATACAAATTCAAACTCGGAAAGTAAAACGAATGTCTCCCAAATCTTTACTACCGTGTAGTTAGCTTATAAAGGCGCCACCTACTTTGGAGGCCGTGAACGAAACGATATGAATAATCGTTTTCTGTACAGAAAACAGAAAACAGAAAACGATTATTCATATCGTTTCGTTCACGGCCTCCAAAGTAGGTGGCGCCTTTATAAGCTAACTACACGGTAGTAAAGATTTGGGAGACATTCGTTTTACTTTCCGAGTTTGAATTTGTATCAGCCCAAGTGTCTGACGATGGCTGGGATAGGCCGAAATGATCATAACACTTTAGTGATACCAATTAGAGCACGGGAAGTTTAACGAATTTGTCTCCTAGGCCATTTGATATATAAAGCGATAGCGGCTTTCGCTAAAAGATTTAATTCTTTACAAAAAAAAACTTGCTATATAATCGATCGTTTTAAAATTTCTTTGTAAAAGACAAACACAGATTTCTTGGTAATTTTATGCGTACTGACGAGATAAACAACCAGGGACGTACTTCAAAATTTAAAACAGAATTTATATTATTATATATACATTAAATATAAAACGCTACACCACGAATTTTGTTCTCTTTATGTTTAGTTACTGACTAAATTCTTATATCGCTGCAACAACCTTAACTAAAACTCTTTGTAGATCTGTAATATTTTCTGCTGTTAGTATTGTATTATCAGCATATCTAATTTCATAAAATTTATAGCTATTATGGACAGACAAGATAACCAACGAGACCGTATTACGAAGAATGGGCAAAGAAAGAGAGGTGATGTATACCATTAAAAGGAGAAAGTTGGAATATCTCGGACATATAATGAGAAACAGCACTAAATACAGATTACTGAAGGTAATCCTACAGGGTAAAGTATTCGGAAAGCGAGGAATTGGGAGAAGGAGAATATCATGGTTGAAGAACCTGAGGAAATGGTTCTCCACAACAACAACGAATTTATTTAAAGCAGCAGTTAATAAAATAATTATAGCCAGAATGATTGCCAATATTCGGAACGAATAGGCACTGAAAGAAGAAGAATAGGCTATTTATTTTTATACCTGCTACTTCATCTTCTAATGCTATTTATTTTGAATATTTCCTTTGAGTATGCATTTAAACAGTGAAAGCGACAAGACACAGCCCTATCTAACACCTCTTTTGATTTTTTTTTTTTAGTTTTTAAATTATTTATTCTTATGATAGCTTTTTGTTCATAATACGGATTATTTTTTATTCTTATATGCCGTGTGTCGATGTTCATTATTCTCAGTAGTTTAATTAACGGATTATGTTAGAGGATTATGGATTATACGGATAAGTTCATAAAAAGTGATATTTTGTATCTTTCAACAGAGATAAATGTTTTTTAAATTAAAAAAAAAAAATTAACATACAAATGATCCAATTTCTAAATAAAAATTTTATTTTCAGCTTAGCACAAGCGATGAAGTTTCCAGAAGAAGGGAGGTGGCTCTGCGACAACACTCCTTTTTTCAACTGCGGATTCACCTTCGAAGAGGACAGGGGTTGGCCGCCATGGATAAAAACGGTAAGTTCAGTTATTTCGTGACAAAATATCTAAACAGGAAACAGGAACTGTTTTAATGTTTTAATATTATGATTACATCTACATTATGCTAACTGGTCTACTTTTAATTAAACTTATATTTATGAATATGTTAAGTATAACCGTAATTACTGAAATTTTTAAAATGCCACGTGCTATACAAATAAGTACGGGTAAAAATGAAAATGTAGAAACCGTTATTGTGCAATTGCTATTTAGAGGAACATTACGATCTCTTTTTCTCTTTTTTAAGGACTTTCGGTCTGTTAATACCGACATATCGATATATATTACTTAAGAGGTGAGTTTCAACTATCCCCTATATCTTTGGGGATATTAATTATGCTTTCCAACTGGTTCTATCTTTATTTTGCTTTTTAAATTCTTCTCACGTTACTATGTCATCTTGTGCCCACATTATCCTCAAATGTCTTCGTTTATTACGTGACCTGTTACTCTTTTGTTATTTATATTCATATGTTTTTGGTTTTATTGATCTTTTAAGTGATTTTTCTTTTTCTTTCGTTATCTTTTTGTTTTAGTCTAAAATATATTTTCTTTATTTCTTAATGTAGGTTGTACGTTTCTTAATATATTTGAAGTTATGTTTTGGTTAGTATGAGTTCTATTTCTCTTCTTAATTTAGCTTTGTTTTCATAGTTTTAATATTTTTTTTCACTTTTAAGACTTTAATTAAAACATTTTTTACATCGGAACTATCTAACTCCGAACTTCGTTCGATGACGGTGGTTTGTCAGGCCAAACCTACGACGTAAAACGTTATTTTCTTATTTACGTATTAAGGAAGATACTAAAAGGACGCCGTTTCGCAACAAATGATGAAGTCGTCGCTAAATATTCGGCCTATTTTGAAGAGCTCGAGCAAAAATACTTTTCGAATGGGATAAAAAAATTTGAAGGCTAGTTTTATATTAATCCACCCTCGTAAAACACCGATAAACATAACAAAGATAGTCCATAACCTAAATAACAACAATGTAATCAAAATTACAGTAGGAGACCAATTCACTGAAAATATTCCAACACCGGAAGGAATTAGACAAGGCGATAGTTTAAGCCTCTTCTTATTTAACCTACTCATGGGCAAAATTATAAACAAAGAAACATCTCTCAATCTCGGATACAGAATGGGCAACAAATGAATTGTTATGGTGTATTACGCAGATGATGCAACAATTATAGCCGAATCAGAAGATGATATTTAGAGACAGCTCTTTCAGTTCTTTCAAATAAGCCGCTAACTAAATATGACCATTTTTATCAACAAAACTAAATGTATGACAATAGCAAAAGATCTGCTCAGATGTATGTTAGTGGTTGAGAAAAACCCCATAGAACAGGTGATGCAATTTAGATATCTGGGCATAGATATATCAAGCACACACGACCCAGTAAAGGACCTAAGGAGTAAGATAAACAAAGCATTCGCATTGTCGGGATGTCTGTTTGAGATAGTCTGGTCAAATCCATATATGCGCACAGTTAGTAAAATTAGAATCTATAAGACTTACATACGACAGATCATGACATGATATAGAAGTGCGCAAAGTTATTAACAAAATGAAATAAATGCTAAGGGTTGCCGAAATGAAAACCCTAATAACAATAGTGGGCAAAACAAGAAGAGACGGGGTGAGAAATACCAACGTTAGAGAGCAGCGCATAATTCAAGATATTGTAAGATGGGGAAGACAGCGTAAGAGGATGTGGTACAATCATGTAAGACGAATGGATGAGAATAGATTGCCCTAGAAAACAACCCACCCGGTTCAAGACCTCCCGGAAGACCACCTAATAGATGGAGGGATAGTTGGCAATATATCTCCCAGGAAATTAACCAGAGGCAGATTTTAGAATTAAACAGATCGAAAGATCTCCAAAAAGTAGAAGAAGAATAAGAATATATTTTTATGTTTTATTCCGTTATCTTTAAGAGTATGATGCTTATCCACTAATGATTTTTAATTTGTTCTTAGTATTTTATCTATACCTTTTCTCTCTAGTCGTTTGCCCAGTGCTAAGTGTCATGGTTTCTTACCATATAAGTAACTATCCCCTTTCATCAGCTTCTCCTGGCCTGTTTAAACTAATCTATAGTTCCAGTTGTTTACAGCAAGCTTAAATGACTATCATAATTTTCGTTTTTGTTTATTGATCTTAAGACTACGTCCATTGCTTTTGGTTTCTACTAGCTCTAGCAAGTTTAACATTTGGTCTTCAAGTGCAGTTATTAGAGTTATATCATCTGAATATTTTTTTTTCTATTTTTTGTCCATTCATTTACACTGTATGTTACATTTTCTTCGAACATCTCCCCTTCTCTTTCGATCTCTCAGCGCATTTCCTGTAATTTTTCTCAGTACTCTCATCTCTGCCGTTTCCAGTAGCCTTTGCGTTGTGGCTGTGTCGGAACTTCTTTCTAAGGCATATGTCATTATTGGTCTTACACTGGTTTTATAAATTCTTAAATTTATCTCATTGTTTATGTGTCTGTTTCACCATATAGTGTAATTAATGCATCCTGCCAGTCTATTTGCTTTTTGTACTTGATTTCTCACTTTTTTGTCCAGGCCTCAATAGCTAGACAGTGTATTTCCATTACTTGTTCAATACTGATGTGATCAATTTCTATTTTACATCTGGTTGGTTCTTTGCTGAGTACCATTGTTTCAGTTTTCTGAGATGAAATTGTCATATTAAATTCTTTCTCTCTTATGATAAATCTGTGTACCAGTCTTTGCAGATTATCTTCATCTTGAGCTATCAATATTGCGTGGTCTGCGTAACAGAGTATTTTTATTTCTTTTTTTTTCCATTCTTTATCCTCTTCCTTGGGTAACGTTTTTGATGATTTCATCCATGATCAAATTGAAGAGCATGGAGCTCAATAAATCTCCATGTCCTATTTCGCTACCCATTTCTATAGGTTCTGTAAGTTGCTTACCGAAATAATTTTCTTATTATATATTCACCATAAAGAAAACTTATAGATATAAGTGGGATAGACCTTGATAATCCTAAGGTTTAATTATTCTGGTTTCTGGAGAAACAGATGATCAGGAACTCTAATCTCCTGCATAATTGTCCACAAAATTTTCAAGTTTACACAGTCAAATTGTGTGCCTGTAGCATTTTTTTTAAATCATTTGACGTAAAAGATTTTAGCGTTTATCGTTTTCTATTTGATCAAGTTTCGTTAAACTTTATTTCGCGATTGAAACTCTAAACTATAATTATTTTTATTATGTGTGCAATCGTATAGATTCTCTAAATCCACTTTGTTTTATTCTTTTACTACCGGTCTATACAATTTTTGCTCAGCTATTTTTTCCATTACATCATGAGCAACACTGAAAGATTTTGTTTATAAACGGATTCTTTTCTAATTTATGAATAATCTAGCATTTTAAAAGATATTGGAAACCATAAACATAATAACTCTTATATGTATATACTCAGTATAAGAAAATCGTACTAATTTTAATTTTATAAATTGCTGGATTGCAAAGAATTAAGCACCTTTAATATCCGGTGAAATCGATTACAGCATCGCTTGCAAAAATGGAACAAATCGTTGAAATAACCGTCGACAACAAGCAACGTCAATAATTAAAGAGAATCCTAGTGCTTTCCTGATTTTTCTAATCAGCAAATTTTAGCATTAGTTTAATCAATTAGGAAGAAAATTGGTTGTGACGTTGAATGATTGAGTTTACATTGCTTTACATAGCTTTTTAGAAATGTGATTTGTTAGGTGATTTTCCAAACTTTTGCACATTAAAAATAAAGGGTCATTCTTAAATTATTTTTTATGGCATTTCTTTTAGGAAATTTTATGACTTTTAAGAATTAAAATGAAATAAATAAAACTATTGTGTATCACAATATAACTTACAGTTGTTAATGATCGGCCCCCTGGAAATTCAAACACTGATTCTACATTTATAACAAATCTCAGGAACTTTGTTGTCTGACCTATAGTCAATCTGTATTGAGGTTGGAGGTTGATGATATCATATGATATTATATAACTATATATTTCTTAATAGAACTAATCGTTGTAATAAGGTTAACAAAACGTTGTAGTAACAAAATCAAATAATTGATATGAGGTTAAATGCTCGAATAAATGAACTTTGAAAATTAAGGCAATTATCGAGCACAAGTTTAATCAAATCTTGCCCAAGTACTTTCGCTTAAAATAGCATCTTCAGTGGCATTTCGTCAAATATAAACTATCCGGCAAGCGTAGAATGTGATAAACATGAATGTTAACATAAAATTGTACAAATACTACACTAAAATAAAAACAAACAGTTTAAAATTAAATAAAATAGTTCTACGCTCTACATTCTTTGGCGGCAACAAACTGTGTTTGCCTTCTCTTCTCAATTTTCGAATTTGCCTTAAAAACATGATATCCAACAAATAATTTCGTCTTACACTATGAGCGCACATTTTCTATTGTTATTCTCATAAACAAATCCTTATTCACGTAAAGTTTTCCACAGTTTTGGCAAAGATTCGTCTTCAATAATGTATACTAAAAGTTTATCCAAAGTAGGAAATATTTTTTTGTAAAGAAATTGAATTAACTTTTCTTCTAATCGATTGTTTCACAGTATCATCTATATGAATGGGTGTTTCTCCCTGTTGACATTTTAGTTGCTTCTGTAATACGTCCACTCTTTTGTTGCCAGGGTCATTTTACATCTTTGACTTTAAAATTTCCACAAGGCTGAGCTCGTTATATGGTATAAAGAAACAAGTCGAATATGTGGAATATTTTGTTTAAGTTTATATTTAAACCTGATAAAACTTTAGTAATATATGTGTAAAAAACAACAAAAATATTGTTTTATTACTCATAGGTATTTCTATAAAACGTACGTTTGACTTTGAACTTTGACAGTGCATTTTCCACATGCAAAATGTGCGATATATGATGCATTAATTAATTTATTTTTTTAATCGTTAAAGTTAGATCGTATAACATAAATTTTATAGAAAAAATTCTGACTTGTGGCAGAAACGTCGATATTGTGCAGATAAATAAATACAGTTTTAGCACATATAGCAGAAATTTCTTCTTATTCATCCTTTTTTGTATAGACCTGACTCTATGTTGTTTTTCAATGTGTCTCCAGTAAGTTGTCGTTCTATCAATTTCGTGGTCTTCCCACTGATCGTCTTCCTATGTGAGAACCATCTTCTACCTTATTTACTACTATATTAATTATTGTCGTTCTAAGGATTTTCTTCTTTTTCCTTTGTTGTATTTTATTACATACTCTTCTTAAACTCTACCAAATATAATTGGTAGAGTACCAAAAAATACACTATTTTAATTAATTTTATAAAAATGTAAACTTCTTGATGTCTCGAATATTTTTCACGTTTTCACTTACGTGGACTATAATTTCAGTGATTTTTTAGATATTTTCTGTAATTTTAATAAGAAAATCAAAAGAAATTTACTACCAATGTCTATGTCACTGTCAATTCTAATCAAAATCATCTAGAAAGCTCTAAAAATGTTGCAAAAAAAATAAAACTAACAGAGCTCAAACATTTTCTCTTTCCATCCCCTTAAAATCTAAATGAATACTTCTTTAATGTAAGTAAAAATATAACATCAACTATTTTGCCACAACAAGATCCTATTTCCTATCTCACCAATTCAAAAAAGGTCTCGAATTTATTCTTTATAAGACCAGTTAATAAATCTAAACTGATCCAAATAATCAGTAGTATCCAAAGCAAATCTTCCTGTGGTACTAATGAACTATAGCTGCTCAATATAATGTTATTTTTAAATTACGAAAAAGAGCAATACAGTATCTTTTTGGTCTCCGTAGAATAACACATTGCAGAAGTTACTTTAAAAATCGTGGTATTTTAACTCTTCCCTCTTTATATATTTTGGAAACTGTTTGCTTAATTTGTTAATACCTACCTACTGAGAAACCTCAGAAAATGTTTTGGATGCACCTCAATTCATCTTTTTCGGGCTGTAGTGTCAAAAGGCAGAGTAGCAGTGATGATTGCCAACCTTGCCGGTGATGAAACTCAAAATTTGAAATAAAACAAAATAATATTTATGACATAAGTAATATTTTATTTCACTAAATAGTACTTACACACCTACACTGAGATTATATACCTGAGATTTTATACCAATCAAATTATAATTGGATTTACAATTTTTATTAAAACTATTTAGAGCTAAATTATGATCATTTTTATTACTAAACACATTATTACATTTATCGTATAACTAAACAAACATCCTATAGAATAAGTTTCGAAATTGGTACGAAAGATCCATCAACAAATATTAGAGATTTGTGGTGTCTCACTTGAAGCAATAAGACACTTACAGCTTTTGAAGTTACAAACCATTCATGGACAATAAAGTAAATATTACTTAAAGTTAAAACTTAATGTAATAGCTTTTATGCAGTTCTTTTTTAACCTTAAGTGTACGTCACATTTTCAGAGTACGCTTATATATATTCACAAAATAATTTCAGTTTATTTTAAACTTTAAAAGGTAAAATACTAAAAGGTAAAAAAACTAAACATTCCAAAGAAAGAATAAAAAAATACTAATTAAAAGGATAAGCTATAAGATAAGCTTAGAGATATTGTTGAAAGAAAGGACATATATAGTAAAGATCTTCGAATAATTCTCAATATATATATTGGAATCAGAAAGCTAACATTAAAATAAAAAATGAGATATCGCAAGCAATAGAAATACGTAGAGAAGTACGACAGGGATGCATTTTGTCACCGCTGCTATTTAATGTTTCTAGTGAAAGCATCTGCCAGAAAACCCTTTTGCAAGCAAACGAAGGAATCGTAATCAATGGATAGGTTGTCAATAATATTCGATACGCAGATGACACTTTACTAGTTGCAAGAACAGTAGAATTACAACGATTACTTACAAATATAAATATTGCCTGCAACAATTATGGCATATATCAATATCAAAAAAACCAAGTGTATGGTCTTCAGTAAAAACATGACACCACCAACACATATTAGTATAAACGGATTTAAATTGAAAAAGTATCAAGTTAAAAATACTTGGGGACTTCAATAAACGGAACTGGAGACCAAAACAATGAAATAAAAATAAGTATCAAAATTGCCATAGCCACCGTCATAAAGATGAGGAAATTCTTCTGCAACAAAGATATAAGCATTCCTCTACGATTAAAAATGCTAAGAGGCTACGTATTTAACACGCTATTATATGGTGTAGAGGTCTGGACTCTCAAACAGAACAACTTAAAAAATATTGAAAGTTTCGAGATGTGGTACTACCGTCGAATACTGAAGATAAGTTGAGTTGAAAGAGTCACAAACTTTGAAGTAATACGAAGAATAGGAAAAGACCCAGAAATTTTGTCAACGATCAAACAAAAAAAAACTCGAATATTTGGGTCACCTAATGAGAGGACATAAATTGGCATTTTTTTAAAATATAATGCAAAGAAAAATAGAAGGAAAATGGAATCCAGTCCGTAGAAGAATGTCATGGTTGCGTAATTTGAAAAAGTGGTTTGACTGTACCACTAATAAACTCTTTAGGTCAGCTGTAAACAAGATCAGGATAGCCTGGAGGATTTCCAATCTCCAATAGGAGTGGCACAAGAAGAAGAAGAAGAATAAAAAGGACTAAAGAGATTAATCAAAATAAACGACGAAATACAATAAAATAATGAAAAATGTGTCACTGGTGAAAGTACATATGTTAAGATACTCTGAGAGAATATTTATCATCTGGAAAGAAAGGCTCATAAAACCGTAAAATCTGGCTAAAAAACAATTACTAGATGATAACTAAGTAGAAAAGGATAAGAAAGTGAAATACATAAACATTAAAAAAATAAAGAAACGCTCAGAAAGCTCAGAAAGTATTTGTCCTCGCACATAAGAAATAAATTTGGTACAACTCTAATTGGAGAAAATATACGCAAAGAATATATAAGATAAAAATCATAATGAAAGTAGTGAAAATAGAAGTTTAAAAAAACTGTAAAATAATGAAACCTCAATGTTTTGATATCACAAAAAGTACTTTTTATTTTAATAATTATAAAAAAATTCAAAATAAAAGTAAAGGTTCAATACAAAAAGTGCTCATTTTTTGCTTATTCCCGGAACTTACAGTTCGCACTTTTTGGTTTAAAATAAAAAACATATTAAATTAGTAGATTTACGATCTAAAATTGAAATAATTTTTATGAGACATCTTCAGTGCTATTTAGCAATTCGAGTTACTAGTTTCTTATACGAATCCCTTTAATTGCTTTGAATGTTGACTGAAATATAACCTTCCGCTAATGGAAGTAACCGAATATTCCTGTTTATTAGTTAAAGTCTAAATTACCATCCAAACCCAATTCGTAATTAATAACATCTCCAATATTACAATTAACAGCACCTCTGTTATCAATTTCTATATTGTCAATATCTTGTAGCCCACTTGGATTTTCTTCTGGTTTGGTATAGCTACTTACTGCACTAGCAAGTTGATGAAGGTAATCGTCATCGTTTAAAAATGTAGTGACATCATGGCTTTCATTTGGTTCAATCGTCACTCGCTGCTGAAAATCATTTGACAGGGCAGTAAAATCATTATCATCAATATCTGTAATTCCATAGATATTACTAGATACACTTCCATCTAATATTTGCCCATTAGGAACGATATTTTCAATTTGTGTATTCACGAAATTTTGATTGTTAGAGTAAGTTGTTTGACAAACATAACCACAATTGATTGGGTTGGGTACGTTTCCACAAGCCATGCCAATAAAATGTGTATTACTTATAATAGGTTGTACAAGAGGTTGTATTTGTATTTGATTTGACACAAACTGGTTCTGAGCAAATTGGCCCCATTGATTATTTTGTTGTACAAACAGTTCTGAAGAAGTACTTAGCGGAGACGTAGATCCCATTGAATTCAGGCGATATCGGTGCGTATCATGCGACAAATTATACATTTCGGGAATTGCTGGAATAACATACTGATTATGTAAAATGCTAGAATTTTTTTCTCTAAGCGATTGTGATCTGACAAATTTTTGTTTTTTGTTTGCACCAACTCCAACTGCAGATTTGATTTTTTCGAAACATTTTCGTAGATAAGACTTGGAACCGCCTGAAGATGTCCTAGGTCCTACGTCGGTGAAATTTTCCTGTTGGCTATGATGGACTAGTACTTCTTGTCGAAGTGACGGAGCTACTACTTGAATGGGTGTACATCTGCTTAAAAACGCCTGTGAACCAGTTGAGAATGACCTGGCTCTAGAAACATCGGTATCTGCATTGTAATTGTGGCTAACAATTGTGTTCTGATGAAAAGACGATAGTACTTCTTGTGAAGGTATGGAACAAAGCCTACTGGTACGGTCTGGTACAACTGTTCCTGAATTCTTTTTCCCATTCTTTTTAGCATTACGTCTGGCTTTTTGTCTTGCAGAATCGAGAGCTTTTGGATCCATTGATACTGATCTTTTGCGTCCTGAAACAAATTAAAACAAAATAGGTTAATATTTTATTATAAATGGTCATACCTTAAACATACTATCTATTATAATTAGATCGCTGTGGTAAAAGAGAACAACGTCTTTTCAAATGAAATACAGATTGAGAGGGGTGTCAGGCAGGGATGTGTCCTGTCTACTATACTACTTTGTTTAATTTGTATTTAGAGGAAGTAATCCAGTAGAAGAACTAACTATGGCAATAAAAGTAAATGACCGACCAATTAATAATATACGGTTTGCCGACGACATTATTTTATTAGCGGAATGTCTTGAGGATATACAACAAATGATTGACAGAGTGGTAAAAGTTAGTGAAGTAAACGGACTGTCCCTAAACACAAAAGAGACACAATTTATGGTAATTGCAAAAGCCCAACAGCGCAAAGAAAATATAACAATATATGAATATAACGAAAATAATGAATACACAGGAGAGATTAAGGCAAGAATAGGCAAGAAATTCTTTTAACAAACTAAAAAAAGTACTCTGCAAGAGGGACATTTCAATTTCTTTAAAGATATGACTTCTGAGATGCTACGTATTTTCCGTATTATTTTATGGGTTGGAGACTTAGACATTAGAGAAAGATGTTTCGGATAGATTAGAAGCCTTCGAGTTATGGACCTAAAGAAGCATATTAACAATAAATTGGCTGCAATGGGAAAAGATAAAGGGGTTTTAAATACAAGTAAAGTCAAAAAACTGCAATATCTGGGACATGTCATGGTAGGCAAGCGTTATAACTTATTGCAATTAATAATGGAAAAAAGAATACAGGGTAGAAGGAGTCGCGGAAGAAGAACAATTTGAGAGCTTGATTTAACTGCACTTCTGTTGACCTCTTTAGAGCAGCGGTATCAAAAGTGTGAATTGCCATGATGGTTGCCAACCTTCTTAGAGGAGATGGCACATGAAGTAGAAGAAAATGTCTAGGGTAAGTTTTTAGTGTGACATTAGTCGATAATTCTAGTTGTAATGGAATGGCAATTTTCGTAAAGTTTTCACATTTCTATCAACGAATAAATAAGTTAAAATATCATATGTAAGTAGCAAAATTGGGACGAAGAAAAAGACAGTTAGAACAGTTAAGAAAAAAGAGGTAGAGCAAAATCGAGGACAAGATGAAAGGACTGGGTGGCAGAGGATTTAAGTGAGAAAGGTTTAGGTAAAGAAGATACTATTGACAGAAATGAGTGATGAAAAAGGGTAACGAACAGCGATTTTCGAACAGAAAAAAGTGACGAAAAAATATCAAGATATCAAAATAATTTTATTCTGAAAACTTACCTTTTCCCTTTGGGTCAAATGTCCAAAAAGAACGATGACCAATCGATGCTACTCTCACAAATTGACCGTGGTATGATAAGTTGTGGCGAATTGAATTTTTCCAAGTCGTCTCTCCTTTAGATCTATCCTTTAGCGTAGGCACGTTTTGCTTCATCCACTTGTAAATTTGATCCAATGTCAATCTTTTTTCTGGAGACGCATCTATAGCAGCTTTTATAAGAACGGCGTAACTGAAGTCTTCGAAAACGTATCGTCTAGTACCTGAAACAAACAAAAATGTTAAGAAAAAATATTAATGGTTAATTAAAAATATGTAAAATTGTTTGTGATTAGCCATTATTTTTTAAGATATAGCAGTGAAACATGTGCAACAATATTCCAAAAATCAAAATGGTATTGAGTCGTTTAACATTAAGTTGTCATTAGTTTATTTGCTTTTAGGGCAGTTCACTGTCATAAAAGAAAATTAAATAGTAAAAGTCCATATACTGAAACACTGCTGGAACAAAGAAGGTAAATGAGAAGCGATAAGAATGCAGCAGGCCACACTCTAAGAGAAATTAATGAAACTGTTTCGAAGAAAATGAAGAGGGATGTAAGGAAATTTAAAACCGATATTATTAAACGCACTATAGAGAAAAATAACACCCTAAAAGTTCTACGTAAAAAGCTAACGAATGGGAAATGCGAAATTTATAAATTAAGAAATCAGCAGAAGGAAATAATATCACGTAGAAACGAGTTGATACAGGTCATCAAAGAGTTTTACGATTAATTATATGGCAGTAAACGAGAAAATCAAACAGGAATATAAACAGCCACTTCAAAAAGGATCAGGAATCAACAAATTCGACAGATTCGACAATCATTAAAAAAAATTAAAAATAAGATATGTCGAAATAAGTCCCAGGAGAAGATGGAATTGTAATAGAATCGTAAATTAAGGAGATATGCTATTAAATAAATTTAAGAAACTGTTTAATCTATGTTTGCAGCAAAGACTGTTAAGATACACGATAAAACCCGACCAATAAAGAGGTACCCAAAGAATGGGACAATGTTATAACCATCCTTTTGTATAAAAAAGGAGATAGAAAATTATAGACCTAGTAGCCTGTTACACCACATAAACGAGCTCTTCACTAGGTTGGTGATATCAATATTGGAGAAAACATTTAGATTTCTACCAACCGAGAGAGTAGGCAGCATTTCTTGCAAATTATGGTACAAATGATCACCTCTATACAGTAAAGACACTCATTGAAAGATTATAGAATACAATAAACATCTTGTCCCCACTTTCATAGATTTTCATAAAGCGTTCGACACGATCGAAAAGGACAGCCTTGTAGAAGCAATGAATCACAGCAGGATTGACCATAGGTATAGTGAACTTAATTACAAAAATGCCACTATGACTGTTAAGATGCAAGATAAAACCAGACCAATGAAAATAAAAGGTAAGGAGATACATTGTTACCGAAATTATTCATAACGGCATTAGCGTATGCCTTTAAAATGGTCAATTGGGACCACAGATGAGTAACAATGGACGGTGAATAGCTTTACCATCTTCGTTTCGCAGATTTCATTGCCCTTATCACAGATAATTTAGGAAAAGCTATAGATATGTTAAATTAATTGGACATTGCACGTTCGAAGGTGGGTCTCAGAATGAACTTGGCCAAAATTAAGTTTATGACAAATATGAACCCCAATAACCATTTAACTATTTAAGACAAGGTGGTAGAACTGGTGGAGAAATGTACTTATTTGGGTCATGAAATAAGAATCAGCAGGGATAACCAAACATGCGAAATCCAGAGACGAATTACTACCAGAATAAGAAACGAAGATCTGCGATCTTCGTATTGCTGATATTTTGGAACGCATAGTTGAATTTAAATGAAACTGGGCAGGACATGTAGCAACCATGAACGACTCACGATAGAGGAGAAAAATTAAAAATTGGAGACCAATCTTCTTCTTCTTTTAGTACCCTGTCCGTTTATTGAACTTTGGCGATCATATTGGCAATAATTACTTTATTTATGGTGGCTCTAAATAAATTAGCGGTAGTTTCTTGATACGATTCTCAGAAATTTCGGAGACAGGATGTTCTTCGTCGGCCTGGGCCTCTACTTCCGGCGATCTTAACATGTATTATAAGGTGTAGAAGGTTATACCTCTCTGGATGTCTGGAGTCTGAGGTCTGGAGACCAATAGCAGACAAATTCAGTAGAGGAAGACCATCTACACGTTGGGCTGACATCAGACGTATCACCAAATTGGTAACAAAGAGCATAAAATCGTAAATTATGGAAGAATACCTATGTCTAGAGGTGGACGTGATAAATGAAGGCTCAGTGATGATTATAATGAAGTCATGATGATAATTTGCCAACTATTATTGTAGAAATTATCCAAACGCAGTTCAGAATGTCTATACCGGGATGTCTATTGCATTTGCTAACAATGAAGTTAGATATTACGAATATTTGAATTGTCACTATTTTTATTTTATGATTTATTGTTTAAAAAACAGTGAGCATGTGTAAAACAACTGCAATATTAAACTTGAAATTTCGGGCAGTATAGAATTTATTTTTCTTTAAGGACTTTTTAGCGGACATGTTCTTAAAGGAAACTGTATAGAAAACTTTCATGATACTGTAAAGTATCATGAAAGAGAAGGTCCGCAAAGGAATTGGAAACAAGCAGATATCGTGGCTTTTCATAGATTTCCTGGAAGCCTATGATTCTATAAAACGAAGCAAATTGTGGATAGCAATGTTAGAAATAAGAATACCAAGAAAATTAGTTGAATTAACGTAAACGTGCGTGACAAACTCGTATGCGCAAGTAAAGATAGGAATCAGAACATCGATGGCATTTGGTATAAATTCAGGACTTAGGCAGGGGGACCACTTGACACCGTTGCTGTTCTATTCTGCTTTAGAATATGCAATAAGTAACATATCGTCTGAGGTGACAGGAGGATTTGCTGATCAAGGATCAAAAATGTTGCTGGCCTTTGCTGATGATATAGATGCAGTCACGCTTTCTATAAGAGACGTGAGAGAGGTGTTTTCACAACTCGAAGAGGAAACAAGTAGTCTGGATCTCCAAATAAATGAAGACAAGACGAAATACATGGTAGTAACCAAAAATCCAAGACCAAGAGTTAGGCAGAACATAAGTATTATTGATCATAACTTTGTAGTAGTAGAGTTTAAACACCTGGGGGCAATAATCACAGCTGGCAACCGCATAGAAAAAAAGGTATCAGCAAAGATAGTAGGATAGAGCATTAAACTCCCTTTCAACATTATTAAGATCGAAGCTGTTAAAAGAAAAAAGTCGATTATTAGTCCAATTATTACATATGGCAGTGAAAACATGGACTTTTAATTAGCGAAAAATCAATAAACTTCTAGTGTTTGAACGAAAGGTTCTCAGAATAATATTTGGTTCTCAAAGAGATGAATTCACAGGGGATTGGGGAAGACGTCGCAATGTTAAATGGATGACTCTGTATGGAACTGAAAACATAGTTAGACATATCAAGGCAAACCGAATAAGATGGGCAGGTCACGTCCTACAATCAGAGGATGACATAATGTTAAAAGCAGTGTTTTTTGAAAGACCAGGTGGTAGAAGATCAGTAGGCCGACCGAGAAAAAGACAAAAGGATGATGTTGAAGCTGATTTATCTAGGATTTGGGTACAACAACAATTGGGAAAAAGAAGCGCAAGATCGTAGAGGATGAAGGGCGATAGTCGATGTGGCGAAGACTCAGAAAGAAGACAGAAATTCGCAATGTCACTACTACTACAACAACTACTTCGATTAACTGAAAATCGTGAACAACTCACCATTTTTTTAACAACTGCTGAGCAAAAGATATAAATTACATAACGAAGAAAAAATAACCAATCTTTAAAATTATGTGTCATTTGATCCACTTCCCATTTAAAATTCTTACGGTAATATTTACCCTTGCTACGGAGTATAACTTTAAAGATTAAAAATTTGCACCAAAACTCTCTCATTTACAAATATTTTTGTTCCACGTTTTCAAATTATTACCAGGAATAAAGTTATTAACGGTAGGAAGTTTTTAAATCGTCACCCTCCATAAATATTTGTAAAAAAATATTAAAACTAGTAGTTTATATAAGCTAAAACGATTCTATGAATATTTATTGTATTTTGCAAAAACCTGCTACGTATTTTCCGTGACATAAAATTTAATTTCCCTGTACACACAATTATGCACGACCCTTTCATATTTACATAATTTCATTGAACAAATGATAAATTCTCCGGTTAGCTCAATATGAATTTGGGGTAAACATGTTTTCGGTTTAATCGTGATTAGGATCAACACATACCATTGTTAAATATTTAGTCTAAGACAATTATATAAGTTATATAAGAAAAAATATACAGTATTGTGCGAATTAATGGAATCACTGTGAATTTTTTTTCATTTTTTCAATATTCACAGTTGGCAACACTACCTACACAGTTGATAGCTGACCAAGCATTGAAAACATAACCTTACTGTGTGTTGGTGTGTTTGAGTGTGTTTTAGGTCATTTCTTACCAAGCTTGTGTTGTTTTGGGGGTTTTTGTACTATTTTGTGTTGTTTTTTATTTTATTCCAACATGGATATTACGCCTAGGAAGCGTGAAAAGATTGTCACGTTGAGTGAACACACTAGTATGCCACAAAGAGAGATTTAGGGGGTAGTAAGCAAAATTTTGAAGCGTAAACGAGAAACGGGATCAGTGGATGTGAAAAGGTTAGGAAAATGTGGAAGAAAGAGAAAAACAACACCAGCAGATGATAGATTTTTACTTCGAAAGAGCAAATTGGACCCAAGAAAATCAAGACAAGACCTACAACAAGATCTAGCAGCATCAGCTATAGTGATTCATGACTCAACTGTTCGTAGAAGACTTTTGGAGAATGGTAGAAGGTCAATTCGTCCACAGAAAAAAACAGCTTCTAACTGAACGAATGAAGAAACAAAGGCTACTGTGGGCAAAAAAATACTCTAATAGGATTGTAATCGACTGGAAAAAAGTCCTATTTACAGATGAAACCCACTTTATAGTTCAGGGACAGCGGTCGAAATTCGTCAGGAAGTCTGACAATGAAAAGCTTACACCATCTCATATTGATCAAACCGTAAAACATCCAGTCAAGAAAATGTTTTGGCGATGTTTTTCATACATGGGGGTTGGATTTTTGGTGCCAATTGAAGGCATGATGAACAGCCAAAAATACAAATCTATGTTGGAAAAGTATTTGGACAAACAACTCCAAAAATGTCAACCCCAAGGAGGAGCGATTCTTCAACAGGACTCTGCTCCCTGTCACAAATCAAAGGAAATGATGGCATTTTTCAAAAATAAGCAGATTAATGTTTTAGATTGGCCCGGTAATTCGCCCAACCTCAACCCCATTGAAAATTTATGGGCCATTTGCAAAGCCAGAAACTCATAAAATCTATGCCAAAACGGGTAAAAGCAGTAATTAATTGCTGCCAAAGGGGGGCATATTTCCTACTGAATGATGTAAGTTTACCTTTATAGTTTTGTCAAAATATAATTTTTTACTAAATAAACTGTTTTTTCATTAAAACAGCCTATGATTCCATTAATCCGCACAATACTGTAACTATATTTTTTATTTCTCTTTAGTTCAGTCGTCAGACATTTGATCTCTAAAAACAAGACACATTTTATAGAAACTTTATATAATTACGTACGACCAAGTAATATACGACCGAGATAATCAAACAACTGAAATATAAAGAAGGATAGGTCTTACATGGGCTGCCTTTGGTAGATTAAATAACATTTTCAAGTCTAGTATCCCAGTTTGTTTAAAAAGAAAGGTTTTTATCCAGTGCGTTTTACCGGTTCTTACATATGGTGCAGAAACACTGACTCTGACAAAAAGAACAATAGATAAAATAAGAGTTACACAACGCGCTATGGAAAGATCAATATTAGGTATTACCATCAGAGATAAAGTACCAAGCCTAGAAATAAGAAGAAGAACAGGAGTTGCAGATGCAGTTGAAAAAATAGCCAGGGCTAAATGAGCTTGGGCCGGATATGTTGCCAGATTAACGGATGACAGATGGACCAAAAAGATTCTGGAATGGCGACCAAGTCAAGATGCATATCGAAGCAGAGGACGACCACCGACTAGATGGACAGATGACATCAAGCGTATTAGCACAAACTGGATGCAAGGAGTTCAAGACAGAAATAGGTGGAAAATTTTACGGGAGGCCTACGTTCAGCAGTGGACAAACATGTGCTGATTGATAATGATGATGATTATATAATTACGGCAAACGCAAAACTCTTCACCTTTAAAACGCTTTCTGATTTTTGTCGATAGGACAACTGAATGAAAAAATATCAAATTTTTATCGTTAAGCTGATACAAATTCTCTACAAAATTAATTTCGCTCACGTAGCCACGTCGCCTCAATCCATATTTTTAGAGAACTGTTTATTTTACACAAAAAGTTTAGAAAAGTATATATATTACACAAATAAATTGCGTACTTTAGAATAGACAGACCACCAGAAGAATAAGGAAAAAAAGAAGAGATAGATTACGAAGAAAATAAAAGAATAAAGGCATTAAGTAAAAGGATCTCCGGAAAGGAGAATGGGAGAAAATGGAAGAAGGTAGGTGACGACAGCCGAATAATATAATTGATAAGATCTGAATTACTCTCTGAACAGTAGCTCGTTTCAATTTCCTATGGTATTGTTTTGAAAAAGGTACAGGTTTTTATAACAAAATTGATAAGTAACAAGGCTGTCCCCCCTTCAGTAGCTGAAATGCAAGAAGCAGTTACCAGACTAAAAAACAACAAGTCACCTGAATTAGACAATATTAGCGAGGCATTAATAAAGGAAGGCGGAGACTCCCTATTGAATGCGATACGCGAACTAATAGTGAACATATGGAATAATAAACAACTGCCACAAGACAGGAATACCGGAGTAATTATCTCACCATATAAAAATGGAGATCAGCTTCAATGTAAAAACTACCAAGCAATAACGCTACTAACTGTGGCATAAAAAATACTGTCAAATATTGTGTATGACTGATTAAGACCACATGCGGAACAAATAGTTGGGGGATATCAATATGGTTTCTGCAGGCAGAAGTCCACAATATCAGATCTTCGTCTTGAGGAAAATCTTGGAAAAGATTAGTGAATTTAGTTTAGACACACATCATCTTTTCATTGATTTTGAGAGTGCCTATAATAGCATATATCAAGAATTTCTGATCCATACACTGAAAGAGTTTAATATTCCAACTCAACTCATTGATATATGTAGTAAAAGAAACATTTAAAGCACAAAGCAAAATTCGAATTTAAAACGTACTAACAGATATAATCTATGTGAGTACGGGCTTACGACAGAAAGATGACCTATCCTGTATTCTACCCAAATCACATTACAAAAAATAATTAGGGTCAAAAGTCAACACCAGAAGAATAATAATAATAAAAAGTGGACAAATAATAATACAAATAACATAATGATGTTACTGACTTATTAATACTTATATTTTCCTTTTAATAACTTCCTCTTTCAATATGGGTAATCAGATCCTTCTACATTCTGCCGAGGAATTTGCGACACAATTGGTCTCATTTAACATAATTAGAGCCGCTTCTTTGATTTTTATCTTTTTTACCATCCGTTTCTTTTAGGTCTATACTTGAATCATTCCATTAAATCCTATGTTCATTATCCCATACGTGTTTACATAATATTTGAAATCCATCAAAATAAAACGAATCGCATTCACAAAGTATTTTATAAATACAATTCTTTGTCCTTTCTTGTTCATTGATAGGTTTGGTTTTAGACAAAATAGATTTCAATATGTTTGTTGTTTTAAATGTTGTTGAAATGTTGAATTTATTTCCTATCCTTTTAAGTTTTTTTGATAATCGTTCTATGTATGGTATTATTTTCCTCGTAAAATTCCTTGTGTATGCTGTAGGATCCCTTTCTAAGTTGTTCTGTTCTATTCGATCGATTGTTGAACATTCTTTATTTATAAACGATAAAGGACAATCGTTTTTAATAAAACAGATGTAACAAATGTTTTTCCTCCAGGAACGAATTTTCGTTAGAACAAGTAATTTTGGCTCTACTTGTTCTAACGAAAATTTGTTCCTGAATGAAAAATATTTGTTAACATATGTTTTATTAAAAAATGATTATCCTTTATCGTTTATAAATGAGCAATTTTCAACAATCGATAAAGGAATTACCAGAAAAACTTAAAAGGATATAAAGAATTATATTTATAAAATACCTTGTGAATGCGATCAGTTTTATTTAGGTGAAACATCAAGGCCAATAAATGTTATAATAAGTGATCATCAATCTTATATTAAAAATAGAGAATTTAATAGATCTCAAATATGTAAACAAGCATGAGATAATGAACATAGGGTTCAATGGAATGATTCAAATATAGTCCTAAAAGAAACGGATGGTAAAAAGAGAAAAATCAAAAAGCGGCACTAATTATGCTAAATTGTGCCGCAAATTCCTCGGTAAAATGTAATAGGATCTGGTTACCGATATTTAAAGAGGAAGTTATTAAAAGGAACATACCAGTATCAATAAGTCAGTAACATAAAGAGGATACATTTATGTTTTTTTTAATAACAAACATATAAAATCAGAGTTTGGTGTTTATTGAAGGTAAATACAATGCACGATCAAATACTTACCATGTCGGGATAGTATTATGAGGATTTTCCCTCATAATTTACTATGGAATCACTAACAGGAGAATTTTACTCTTATCCTGATATATGTTTGTCTTTTTAAAGACAAATTACATGCTATGATTGTTTCTGACGGATATCCTCAAGTTAAAATTGAACTATCTTATAAGTAAAGTCGTCCCAGGAAGAAGCGCAACAACAATATTCGCAATATCATTTTAAAATCGTCCAATTTAAAATGTATGTCTGAATTGTCAATATAAATAAGTCAGATAAAATTAAATTATTAGAAGAATTTTTCACCAAGTAACAAAAAAACAAAATTTGTTTAATTTACTGATGTTTGTATTTAAATTGAAATATTCCCCATTTAAATAGAAATTACTATAAAATGCCACAAGCAAATAGCTTCAGAACAGTATAAAATTTATTCAAAAACAAAATTAATAAAAAAAGTATACATACGTAATCCTGTATTAGAAGTATCCGTTGAAGACTTTTCTTCAGTTTGTTGAGAACTGTCGGACTGATTATACTCATTGGATATACAATTTCTTGGCCACGTATTAGATCTATCTCTAAAATCAGGATCGTATACAACCTGAGCATAGCAATGATCTTCCATGTTAAAAGAAAGAACGATATAACAATTCACGAGTTAAAGAAAATTAACCAATAACACAGTTAAAATCACGTACAAAAAATGTAACTACTTAGATTTTTATAATTCGTAAAAAAATCCACGCACCACAATTGAAGTTCTAAAAAATTCACTAGTAGACTTCTGAACGTTTCAAAAGTTATGCTGCAAATGAAAATTTTATTAATTTGAAAAAGAAAGTTAGGGCGGTTACCATAACAGGTAAAAAATTTTGGATACGTTTGGAAATCCCACCACCGGTGAAAGTTTTCCAAAATTATTTTTCAACAATAGCAGGTACTTGAAAGTGATCTTATCAATCAGCAATTGTTTTAAAAACTCATAATTACCCACAATTATGAAAAATAGAAAAAGCAGGTAATCAAAATTTACGTTGGACTTGTTGTATGATGCTATTTTCTTCTTTTAATGATGTTTTTATAATATCAAGGTTCAAGCGTTAAAAAACTCTAACTAATATAGAAAGTTAGAAATTATTTGACGATTTTCCAAACTATTCTATTTAGTATGTATTACATGGAATGGTAATATGTAGTAAGACGGTAAGTTTTTTATATAGAAAAGCTTTTTTAAACTATTTCTTAAATTTAGAAAACAAAATATTCGTCGAAAGATAACTATAAGAAAACGGCTTCTTTTTCTTTTTTCCCTTCTGTCTATGACTAAACGCATTGATGTTATATTAACCTTATTTACAGATCATTTAACGAGCTCATGTGTGGTGCAGCCAAAACAAATCTCTTGTGTGATAGGTTATTATAAGTCCATAATTCTTCTTGTAGTACAGTGTCGTTAGAGACGAAAATGCCACGCATTTTCTAAAAACATATCTCATTCTTACCTCTGGGCTTCAATTTTGGTAAGTAAGAGGTAATTTTGATCAAAAATATTTGGTACTACTTTTTGTGTACTTCGAGGAAACCTAAATGTGGGAAGACGAAAAATATCGTGGCTTAAGAACAGGATTCGCATAGCTATGATGGTTTCCAAACTTTGATCGAAGATTTAACTCAAATTAGACGAAGGAATATAATGCAGGGTAAAATCAAAGGCAAAAGAACCATAGGAAGATGTAAAATCTCGTGGCTATGCAATCTACGTGAATGTTTTGAATGTAGTTCAGTTAAACTGTCAACCAACAAAATTATAATTGCCAGAATAATTTCGAATCTTCGATAGGAGCGGAACTGGAAGAAGAAGAATGATGCGAAGTCGTTCCCTAGGCTTAAGTTTGAGTACAACACATTAAGAAGAAGAATAATTTGCTTGCATCTTTTAAAAAGAAACGTGTAACTGGTATCCAAATGTTTAAGCTATTTTGTTATAATATAAAAACATTTTTCTGCTACATAAATCCGATGTCGTTGAGTGTAAACAATTCGTCATCTGAACTCTGAATTTTCAGCGACTATTCGCAATATTTCATTCAGTCTTAATTTTATAGACGCCTGCCAGGATAGATTTTGACGAATGTATCTATTCTCATCCACCGCTCCCTTTATTACTTGACGTGACTTGGTATCAGCGCGTCCGGTAAACGATTTTTAAGTTTGATGCTTAATTTGGATTATGGATTTTTACAGACATGATGAATTTATGGTCTATCGTCTGGATTGGGCTTTGTATTATGTGTTGTTGTCCACTCAATTCAAGTAATGCATGATTAATAGTTTGCTTTGTGCTTGGGATTAAATTAAGTCATTCACGGCCGTAATTTGGAGAATAGAATAGAAATATGCTTTGCTGTCACTGAAAATCGTACGATTTTATGGACAAAGCTTACAAAAAGTCAAAAAAATAACAAACACAATTTAAAAATTACTGTAATAACATAAATTGTCAATATTACAAAATAAATGATACTAAAATACACAATCCATTGCAAAGTTTTTAATGCAGTAGGAAGCATTTTTCATATTTCGTGATATTTGTAGAACAATGCTATTTTTCCGCAAATCGCCAGGAAATTTTGACATTCCTGTCAAAATTTCTTGAAGAAAAAGTCAGGACTTCCTTACTGTAAGGAAATGTCATTTCCTTACTGCAAGGAAATGATATTTCCGTAGTTGTTAGTGTTCTACATAAATTAAATTTATAAGCGTCAAGTTTGACAATTCAACCTCAATACGTTTCCATAGTAACCCAAGTAATTTTATTAGGAATTTCAAAGCACCATTTATTTGGGAATAAAATTATCGCGTTTTTTTTAAATCAATCAATATCTGTCGAATTTTAAACGATTTGCGGAAAAATAGTATGTTTACCTCGTAGGAAAAGCCACATTCCTGGACTCTGTGTTGCTAAGTCTCGGCTTGCGCCTCGACTTGGCAATCTTCACAGTCGTCCAGGAATGTTAAGCTTTTCCTACTCGGTAAACAATGTACTATTGTATTAAAATTTTCATTTTTTTACCGCATCAACCCCTATAATAGGGTTATTAGCGGGTGGTTTATTTGTATTTTAGAAATAGTTTTTACATGACATATTTACATAACATATTTACATAGCAGTTTTTAAAAGTACGTTCTGAAATTTTACAATTTGTTATACAATTTACAATTTTTAAGATATTTTATTGTTTTACTACTGTCTTCTATTAAAGCTTCTTTTAGGTTGGATTGTTTTTTGCTGCTGTTGAATACACTTACAGTCTATTATTATATGTTGTACTGAAAATGGTATTTGGCAGTTGTAATACAGCGGCCGAGGGTCTTTGGAAATGATGTATCCATGTGTGAATTTTGTATTTCCTAACTGCAATCTGTTGAGGACTACTTGATCACGTCTTTGAGCTGGGAGTGATAGTAAAGCAGAAGCAACATCTAGTTTGATAATTTTTAGTTTAGCTGGTTGATGTATTCATAATATCATTATGTGTACACCCCGGTTGAGAACTTTGCTATTGAAGACAAATTTTTCGTCAATATATTCCCAATAATACTCAATAATAAATGACCACAACAAAACATTTTCCATAAGAAATTATAATGAAAAAACTGAAGAAAGGTGAATCTGTAAGTAGAGAGGGTGAAAATGGAAAATTTGGGTACATTGGTTCAGGAAGATGGCCTTGACCGTAGTGTAGTTAATGCTTAACTGGTAATGAAAATGGTTTCAGATAAAAAGAAAAAGAATATAGAAATACGAAGTTTTAGAGAACAGCTGGTTCAATAAATGTTAGACATAGAGGAAAGAGAAAAGCCTATGAAAAACAGGGCATGCATTAATCAAAGACACAAACGACAAAAAAATTTATCGTATTGGCAAGTCTTGTTACAATAATTTGATTGGTACTCTAAGAAAATCGAAAGCCAGAAAGAAGGCAAAAAACTAATGACTTATTGCTGTAGTTGCCTGATCAACCCTATATGTGCATTAAATGCTTTAAAAATATTCATAATCAATAAAATAAATGGCTAAAAAAAATTTTTTTGTTTTCATTTTTCATTATTTTTTCTTGGAGCGCTATCAATTTTTTAACGAAGTTTCATTGGGCACCACAACAAAATCGCACATAACAATCTATATATCGTCACATAATCTTAAGTGATAAAAGAGTATTTAACAGTTATCTTGTCAGTTATATATGACCGATATGGCCTAATCTTAAAAATCTTTGTCAGTTGTATAACTTTTGTGGTGTGGCATCACATGATAGTTTTTGAAAAATGCGTATGGCAGGCAAAGCCACGATTGATTGTAATGAAAATTACATTTGTACCTATTGTTTGACGTTTTGATTTCCACTTGTTTTTAAAGAAGAATATTTTAAAAAATTCTGCGAATATGTACAACCATAAATTTGTTGTTTTTCCAAATATAACAAATGTAACAAATTTCATTATTAAAGACATACATTTTACTTTGGTTTGGTTTAATTACCAGAATTTTCAGGTACAAAACAACAAAATTTAGAGTAAGTTAAAAATGTACTTAACCTGAAATCTATTCTTTATCGCTTTTTTAATTTCAGTTTTACGCTATCGTTGTATTATGTCTGTACATTCTGTTTTTAACGAGAAGGTCATGACAATCCTTTTGTCCATTATAACTCGTATAAAATTTTGAGCGTGTTTTATTCCAGGTAGACAAAAGGTATAAAACTTTTGTAAATACTCTGAAAACGGTGGACTTTCATGAAATTAATTAGAAATTCTTTGTAACATTCAATTCTTTATAACGTCAACACAGCGATCTTTTTAAAAAAGTCATATTTTTTCAGGCTTAAATACTCAAATAATCAAATTCTCAAAGAGTCTTTTTTCTTCTTATTGTTTTCTATAGACATATTATATTGCTGTTCATATTGAGTTTATTTCTCGGTTTCAGAGATTATCTTACCATAATTATCAGTAAATACCGTGGCAACATGGCAGGAGAAGACGATGATGAAAAAAGCTCCGCTAAAATCTTGAACCAAATGTACTAAAATATTATGTTACCATACGTTCTGTTCTGAAATTAACAAAGATCTTTAATAATTTTATTAAAATAAATCAAATCAATATTTAAAAACTTTAACGAAATTTACCATATTATGTTGTATTTTGTGCCTCCAAAATCTCCAAACGTACAAAAAATTAAACATATTTCTCTCTTTTGCAGGTTTGAGCGATCCTTACGTAAAATTCAAATGTGGTGGAAGATTAGTGTATAAATCCAGAACTGTATATAGAGATTTAAACCCTATTTGGGACGAAAGCTTTACGGTGCCTATAGAAGACCCTTTTGTTCCTATTGGAATAAAGGTTTTCGATTATGATTGGGGCCTGCAAGTAAGTAAATTTTTAATCAAGTATTTTATTTTCATAAAACTGTGAAAACTACCGTGGAATCACGCTGTTGAATGCGGCATACAAAATAATGTCCAACGTAATGTATGAAAGACTTAGACCATACGCTGAAAAAATAGTTGGCAAATACCAATGTGGCTTCTGTAGACAGAAGTCAACAATAGACCAGATATTTGTTCTGCGACAGATCCTTGAAAAAACAAGTGAATATAACATCGACACATATCATCTCTTCATAGACTTCGAAAGCGCATATGACAATATAAACCGAGAATTCCTAACAAAAGCAATGAAAGAATTTAATATACCAACACAGCTAATAGAATTGATAAAAGAAACACTAAAAGTAGAAAGTAAAATCTGGATACAAAACGAACTAACGGAAACAATAGATGTGAAGAAGGGACTACGCCAGGGAGCGCTCTATCATGCATATTATTCAACATCATACTTGAAAAAATAATAAGAGACACAACAGTTAATACCCGAGGAACAATAATTAATAAAAGCGTGCAAGTATTAGCATTTGCAGATGATGTTGACATAATCGCAAGATCAAGAAGAGAAATGATAGAGGCATTCACTCAAATAGAACGAGCTGCAAAAAATAGTGGTCTTAAAATCAATCAGACAAAAACAAAATATATGCCTGCAAATAAAAACGCACAAATAAACCAGCTGCCAAATTTAACAATAGGAGAATACAACATTGAGGCGGTAAAAAACTTTACATACTTAGGATCCCTAGTTACGTCTGATAACAACGTTGCAGAGGAAGTGAAGAGGAGAATATTTATTGCCAATAAATGTTACCATGGCTTAATTAGGCAACCAAGATCAGATAACGTCTCCAGAAAAACAAAATGCCAAATATACAAAACCTTAATAAGACCGGTACTCACATACGGTTCAGAAACCTGGACACTCTCTAAAAGGGAGGAAACGTTATTGGCCACCTTTAAAAGAAAAATCTTGCGACACATATATAAGGGCACAAAGGAAAATGGGATTTGGCGGAGAAGGTATAACTTTGAACTATACAACATATACCAGGATCCGGATATCATAACATTCATTAAAATAGGAAGGCTACGTTGGATTGGACATGTGGAAAGAATGGAAGAAGGCGAAATACCAAACAAAATATTCAAACAAGTGCCAGTAGGTAAAAGAACAAGAGGAAGACCGAAGCTGAGATACGTAGAACAAATAGAAAATGATATAACAACATTAAAAATTAAAAACTGGAAAAAAAGCACGAAACAGGTCAGAATGGAGAAGAATCCTTGAACAGGCCAAGACCCAGAAAGGGTTGTCGAGCCAGTGATGATGATGATGATTTTATTTTCATATTAATAAAACGAGACCATTTCTTGTACGGTTACTTAATAAGAATACGAGATATAAAATGGAACAAAAAGACTTTTTATTCCACACAACATTATTTACAGACAGTAAGTTTGGACTAAGTAAGAATACGAGAAAGACATAAGAAGAAAGGAGGAGACAAAATATTGTAATACAAAATATGAGATCCGAAAGAACTATGGCAGCTACCCAACGAGCTTTACTGTAGCATTGATTAAAAACTAGCATTTTACAATTTTATTGTAAAATCGTTCTATAATCGGTTGGCCGGTTTAATCGGTTGTAATACTAGTGTGTAAGGCAAGGAGAAACCAATACGCTAAATATTCTCAAGATATTATGTCTTTGGTAAGTTATAGAAAACAAAAGACCCCTAGGCCGTGGCAGGCCTTAAATGGTCAAGAGGTGATAAGAATCTCCACGTTATAAATGCTAGGAACCACCCGAAAGTGGAAAACAAATATGACATGTTTACAATTGGAACTTGGAATACTAAATCTCTCTTTATGCCAGGAAAATATCATAACATCGTTAGAGAAAAAAAGTGGAGCCAACATTCTCAGAGTCAGTGAAGTTAGGTGGTCTGAATCTGGATAGACAAATATCGATAACTATGTGATATACTATGCTGGCAATGACGATTTTCATCATTTTAACGGAGTGGCATTTATACTTGACGAGAAAAGCAGTAGGTGTGCAAAAAACTTTATACCTATATCTAATGTTGTAACTATGCTACAAATTAATACCACCCCTCGAAATCACGCCCATCGTAATTTTCTCTGGATAACATAGGCACTGAAATAGTGCCTATGTTATCCAGATTGTCTAAATAGTAACTTAGTGATTTTCACTGAAAATCACTTCAATGGACACAAGAACACGTAAATTGATTTAAACGTGAGTGGGCCTCTACTTTGTTTACAAATTATTATCGACCTGCATTTGCACCAGATACAAGACGGACAAGAATTTGGAGACGATCTGGTAATGCTAAACGATTGCCTATCATCCAGGAGGTTTATAGACAGCAAGGCGGCAGTATAATAGTATGGTGTGGCATTACTCTTGGTGAAAGAACCAGTCTCATTTGTCTTGAACATCTTTCTATGCAACAGACTACCTCAATATTATTCTCAAACTTATTGTTGCACCCTTTGCACAACAAGCTGGTCCATAATTTCAATTAATGCATGATAATAGAAGAAGTAATACAAAACAACCAAAATATGAAATGCTTAAGGCCAAAATTAGGTAAGTTTGAAATAAACAAAATAAAATATGTAAATGGAATAGAAACAAATGTTAAAGATGACATCATAAATATAATCCACCATTTCTACTCAGAATTATATAAAACAAAAAAGAAACCACCAGAGGAAATAAAAAACCAACTTAAGGTCAAAATAAAAAATGTCAACTCAGAGCTGCAGCCCGAAATAAGCAAATCAGAAATAAAGAAGGCATTGAAAGAAATGAAAAACAACAAATCGCCTGAAAAAGATGGAATAACTGCAGAGATGCTGAAATATGGTGGAAAAGTGGTAATTATTACTCTACATTTCCTTTTTAACAAGATATTAAAAGAAAAAAGAATCCCAAACAACTGGAAGGAATCAGTAACCATTATGCTAGACAAGAAAGGAGATAAAGCAGATATAAAAAACTACCGTCCTATAACACTCCTCAATGTAATGTATAAACTCCTAACAAAAATTTTAACCAATAGATTGACGACAAAATTCGATGGATACCAGTCGAAAGAACAAGCTGGTTTTAGAAAGGGATTCAGCACAAGTGACCATTTACTAAGTATGAAAATACTTATAGAACGAGCAAATAAATACCACATTCCTCTATATATGGCGTTCATAGATTTCGAAAAGGCTTTCGACAGTGTCGAACATTGGGCAGTGAAAAGTTCTTTGATTAACAGCCGAATTGACCACAGATATACGGAACTAATAACCAATATATATAAGGAAGCCAAAACAACAATTAAAGTATATGAACGAACAAAATCATTACAAATAAGTAGAGGCGTGAGATAGGGTGATACAATATCACCGAAACTTTTTAATCAGGCTCTTGAAGATACTTTTAAAAGATTAGAATGGGGAAAAAAAAAGGTATAAAAATTTGTGGACAACGCTTGAACCATCTAAGGTACGCTGGTGACATCGTATTGATAACCGATAAAAAAGAAGAATTATTTGAAATGATGAAAGAACTGGACGTAGAAGCTGGAAAGATAGGCCTTAATATGAATTACAGCAAGACCAAAACTTTAACAAATACAGATGAAGACATCACAATGAGAATCGGACAAGATGAAATAGAACAAGTTAAGGATTATATATATATATATATATATATATATATATATATATATCTTGGTCAAACTATAAAACTTAACAAAGAGAACCAAACAGCAGAGATCAAGAGACAAGTTAGACTGGCATGGGCGGCATTTGGCAAACTAAGCTACATTCTTAAAAACAAACAGATATCCACAGCATCTTAAGACCAAAGTATATAATCAATGCGTACTCTCTGTTCTTACTTATGGTTTCCAAACGTGGACATCTACAAAAGCAAACATGGACAAAATCATAAAAACCCAAAGAGCAATGGAAAGACAAATGTTGCACATAAGACTAATGGATAAGAAGAGAAACGAGTGGATAAGAGAGAAAACAAAAGTGAGGGATGTTAGACAAAAAGTTGCAAAATTGAAATGGAGATTTGCCGGACACAATATAAGACAAAAAGAAGACCGATGGAACAAAATTCTTATAAGTTGGAGACCGTGGGAATATAAACGAAGCAGAGGAAGGCCCCAAATGAGATGGGCAGATGATATCAAGAAGCACGTGGGCTCTATATGGATGACTGTAGCGACAGACAGAGAAGAATGGAAAATGATTGGGGAGGCCTATGTCCAAAGATGGACCGAAGAAGGCTAATTAGATAGATAGATAGAATCCGCGTCCGCATTCTATTTATCTTCTATCTTAGTGCCAAAGTCGTGCGAATGTTCCTCGAAGATAATGAAATTAAGGTTATACTATGGTCTGCACAATAGCCAGATTTAAACCCAATTGAGCATATATAGGACATATCGCGCAGATGCATTTTATAAAAAAATATTGTGTAATACAAGGCAACAACTGTCTGAGAGCCTTTTAATGGATTGGAACAGAATATCTCAGCAAGGCATTGACCATCTGATCATGAGTTTGCCTTACAGATGTAGGACACTGTAGAACAGTAGTCAACAACCGTGGAGGTCATACAATATACTAACTTAACCTAAAGACTACTTTTGTTGGGTGTTAAGGGGCTTTTTTATTATTTTTTTTTTGTTACAATTTTTTGATTTATTTTTTGACTTGATGGAGTACTCTTTAAATTTTCTTAAGAGTTATCACAATAATTTTAAATTCGGGGCACTTGTTTATAACTCTTTATTAAAAGTATTTAAAACAAATTATTTGAAATCCTTCTGTAGTCTCGCATTTTGTTTTTGTCTTCTAGATTAGATAGATCAAAATGTGTTTCGTTTTCAAAAAAATATTAAACTTATATCTGAAGAAGTAATGTATTATAAATTAGATTGCGGTAAACTACTATTTTAACATCTGTAATATTATTTTGAGTACTTATAATAATGGTATAACATTATATTATATTTAAACAATTTAATTTTTTTTTCAATACAATACTAAAACAATGATTGATTGATAAGGCTAATAGCCCTTGTCCAATGTCATCTTTTTTAAAGATTAAGCTATTGTTCTCAACAGTTTGAATAATTTGGAGGTAATTAAGTCTTTTGTAAACTTGTAGTAATACCGTTTTTAAATGATTGTAATATATATGTCTTTAATAGAAAGGAAATACCTACAAAAGAAAGTAATTTTAAATATTATACGGCAACTTTCCAATATTCGAATAAATAAAAACTAATAGACATTTTTCTCTAGATTAAATATAAATGCATTTCTTATGTTTATAAATAATTGTGAATTAAATGCAAGCACTTTATTAATAACTCATATACCTGTTTTGCTTTAAGGATGATTTTATGGGATCAGCTACTTTGGATCTCACCACATTGGAATTGGCGAAAACAGCAGAGTTATCCCTAGCTTTGCAGGATCCATCAAGGCCGGACGCTTCGTTGGGAGAAATCATTTTGGCTGTGACGCTTCATCCTAAAACTCAAGAGGATAAAGAACAGGTAAGCTTTTAATTAAATAGTCAAAAAAATACATTTTCTGCAAATCGCCAGGAAATTTTGACATTCCTGTCAAAGTTTCATGAAGAAAAAGTCAGGACTTCCTTACTGTAAGGAAATGTCATTTCCTTACTGTAAGGAAATGATATTTCCGTACAGTTGTTAGTGTTCTACATAAATGATAGAAAACACATTGCTTATAAGGAATAATAACTTATTGCAAGGGTTGACTTCAGCATTGAATAATTGGCTCAGAATGTTGAAGATTTCATCTTTAAACAAAGGTCTAGGAAGTATGCCATTACAACATTTTCTGAGAAAGAACTCGTATTTTTACTCATGCGATAATCCATAAAACGTCTGTATGCATTTTCGTACTTTTCTCTTGATTTCTTTGGCAATAATTCTAATGAAGCAGTATTCACTGCCTCAACCAGCTCTGGAGGAGTCCCAGGAATGGAAATTTCATCATCACTTATCATTTTACTTTCGAGAACACCAGCAATTAAATTTATAAGCGTCAAGTTTGACAATTCAACCTCAATCCGTTTCCATAGTAACCCAAGTAATTTTATTAGGAATTTCAAAGCACCATTTATTTGGGAATAAAATTATCGCGTTTTTTTTAAATCAATCAATATCTGTCGAATTTTAAACGATTTGCGGAAAAATAGTATGTTTACCTCGTAGGAAAAGCCACATTCCTGGACTCTGTGTTGCTAAGTCTCGGCTTGCGCCTCGACTTAGCAATCTTCACAGTTGTCCAGGAATGTTAAGCTTTTCCTACCGGTAAACAATGTACTATTTATTTTTTGAATGAATTATAGGTGTTATGTTTAGTTCATTCTTTATGGGTTTTTATCTCTAATTTCATATCGTCGCCTCAATACTACAACTAGGTAACTCAAATATAACACTTCTGAGAAAAACGCATTTAAAGATTTTTGCAAAGTTTGAATTCCTCTGTAGCCTAAAATTGACAAAATATTAAATCCATATTCCGTTTTTAACATTCTTTCCTTCTTTACTAACCATCCATGACATTTAATAATGTATATATTTTCCAAGATTAGGAATATCAGGAGAAAAGTTGGAAAAGTCCCAGTTATCTAGTTGTTGCATATACCAAAATCCCAGTTATGTACTTGTTGCAATATATATGTTCTTGTATTGGCCCTTGTTTTTGTTAAAAAAAGAACTACTAGAAGTTATGTTTTATTTCTTAAGGTAAAATTATACACTGTTACACATAAAAAATAAAAATTAGGTAGATACCTACTAATATTTAAAAAATATTTACAAAAAACTACTTTATAAATATTGATATGAATCAATTTGTAATTTCGGAGGAGGCACAAATAGAGAAGTTTTTTAAGGGTCACCTTCGTAGTCTTGACCGTCATCTATTTCACTTGAATCTTCTTTATTCTTGTATGGCAGACTGGTGTAAAATGGCCTGTAGGAATCTCGCAAACCAGGTGGTTTCACAGAAAATCAGATCTTTATAATTTTGTATAGATATTGAAACCAGTTGTTGATACAAAGGTTGTAAAGGCGATTGAATTGAAGTGCGGGTCCGTTTGATTTAATTTAAGTGTCTAAAACCTTCATCAGAAAATAATACTTTGAACTCCATAATAAACGGCTGTGACTTCCTAAATCTTTGCCAGCACATCTTCATCCTTTTTCCGAATAGTTAAGTTATTCCCTACAATTTTTTTAAAATATTTTGTCCGATTGATCCAAATCATGAACAAGATAAGGTTTGTTCACCTTTCTTCTGGCCTTCTGAGCAATTTGCTTTCAATATTCAGGCCACAAAGCTTTCCCCGCATGTTTGAATTATGTGTTAATTGCAGAGTGAATGGAATCACATTCCATCTCACTTTTCCCAGAAACCAAGAACTTCATATAAATGACTTTCAGGTTATTTAAATTATTTAACATTGCTGCAGTAAACTGATTCAAGTTTTTGGCCTCCACATATGTCACTAAAAAGATGAGACAGGTTGTTGTTTTTGAAAGTGATCTAAGATAAAGATAAATTGCACTGGCTATTTCACAACTTCCTCGGGATCCTTGAGTCTCATTTCAAATGAAACAATCTCCTTGCTTACTGACAACGTTGTAAATGGTGAAGTTGTAGTTAACAAGTCTACGTTTATAGAAGAGTGCATTATTTGTTGGATTAGAGGGTACTAATAAAATTTGCTGGAGATCAAAATTGGCACATATGTGTGATTCACATATTAGAACATTTAGCATCAATTCGATCTTTAAGTTTTTCGGTTCTAGCTTTATCCTTAAAAAAGAGATAAGCTTCATAATCTATTTTAAGTAACGATTTCTCATCAATGGTTGCACTAATATAATGAGAACAAACACGACACTTATCTTTTTTAGGATGATGGAAACCTAGATTAAAATTTTCATTAAAAATTTTTCTATACATGGCCAAACTAACTTTTTCTTTAGCTCTTGAATCACACAATTCATAATAAAGTCTATACATCAGAGTAATATTTAAGGATGACTTTCCAAAACTGTTAAATTAGTTACTTTTTTCACGTGTTTTTCCCTATTATCATCCTCTGTTGTGTTTTCAGATATTCGCTTTTTCATAGCAATATCAACTACTCCCTTCTTAATTCCTAGTGTATTGATAAACATCGTCTTACAAACTTTAATTCTTTCATTATTGTTCGGGAGAAAAAATGTTACTGAAATGTTTCGTTTAGATTGTAATGATGTAGTACATTTTTTAGGATTTTTATCTCTATTACTGTGATTAAAATTCAGTTGTCTATTATAATTTGCCAGTGCATAGTAACCTTGGAAAATTCTCGTTCTGTCCAATTCAGTTAGTTTACTAGAACACTGATTTCGGCAGTTGGTGGGGCAAGCGGGTTTCGTTGATACTTCAGGAATGCTTTTATTTCTTAAAGAAACATAAGCTTCCCCTTTGGCACGTTTCTCTTTACGCAGATTTCAGAAAACAAATAAGTAATTATTCATGAAAATATCTAACGGACAAAATCTTCGTCAATGGTGACAACTCGGTGGTCGTAGTTTTCAAGTGACCTTACTTACATGCTACAACTAGGTAAGTGTAGTTGTATAGTTGTGTGACTAACAGCTTAGTCAATAAATGTGCAACAAGTAGATAACTTAAGATATTGAGTTGTAGTATTAAACAAACGATGACTTATAAAGTTATCTACTTTTGAAAGTTAGTTATATTGACTCATAGGGTTCGTTTTGAATTATCTAGTTGTAGCATAACATGAAGATGATATATTTACATCTATTGGTAAACTTATCCCAAAAATGAAAATTTTCGAGTTATCTAGTTGTAGTATTGAGGTGACGATATTATTACCGCACCATTTGTAAATTTAATATATCTGGTTGTATTACAACTATATTTGAAAGTTAATGAAGTATGAATGATTTGCGTACAAGAAGGGTGAAACGTTCTATTCATGGGAAATGTAAGCCAAAAAATTTGCAAAAAAAAAGCAACAAAAGGACTGCATTGTTTCCTCAACAAATGTTTTAATTCCGAAAATTGCTACTAACGATGTATACTATAAACTAGCCAGTCCATTCTTTATATCTATCAGTAACAATAGATTACGTTAAATAATAAGTTAAAGGGTATCGATTATCTGATTTGTGGGCAACGTTTGTAACTCATTCATAAATTATTTAGCAAGCAAGTAACAGTTATACTGAGAAAATTATATGGCATGAAAGGGTGGTTATATTGTCCATGCAATTTACTATAAGCATTTCAGATTTTTCAGAATTCCCTTTGTAATTTCATTGTTTATTTTCTTTACAAAGCGTAAATGTATACATTTGTTTAACGTATGTTATTGATTTTTTATTCATAATTTAAATATAAAAATTGTTATTTATAAAGTATCATTACAAGAGAAGCCTTGTTTAGTATACAGGTGCTAGTAAAGAGATGCAGAGATATAAATCAAAATGTGTACATTTGTGCAATCGATTTTGAAAAAGCTTTTGACAAAGTCCGACATAACAAAATGCTAGGGAAACAGCTGGATTGGACGATAAAGATCTACAAATAATTACAAATCTATATTGGCATCAAGTGGCAAGAATAAAGGTTGAACAAGAACTGTCGGATGAAATAAATATAAAAAGAGGAGTGAGACAAGGCTGTATATTGTCGCCTTTACTTTTTAACTTATATTCGAAGGAAATGTTTAAGGAAGCCTTAATGGAGACAACCGAAGGTATTATTGTGAATGGAGTAACCGTCAACAATATTAGATAGATATGCCAACGATACCTTATCCAAAGAGGCTCTGAGACATATTTTACACGAGGTGCGGCAGAAGGATATTCAGTCCCCACCGTAGAAGGGCTAGGTATATGCCGTCAGGCTCTGGAGATTTAAAAGGGGTGAAAAATAATATAGCCCATTTTACCCTAAATGGTGAGAGTTCAAATCGTAGCCAATAATAAATTCTACCTTCTGACTTCTGACTGAGACCAAATCTTTCATTTCCTTTGTTAATGGTAGGGTGGCTGCATCTGAGGGTAGGTAGACCAATGCTAGTATCAACTCTAAATTTTTGCCCTTTTCCCCATGGGCATTTCACTTTAACCGCAGTTAGTTCTGAGGCCTGAGGTGCAAAACTGCGCCATGGAGGAGGCTTTGATTTTTCTGGGAACATAATATACTGCTATTCTCGGTTGTTGATTGCTTGGTGTGTGAAATGGTGGGAGTGAGATGGTGAATATTTGAACTTTAATACTAACACTCAGAACGATTTTTGTGTTAGTCTTAAAAGAATCTTAAATATTGTAATAGTAATGTACTTCTATTTTTAATCTATATAGTAAAAAAGATTGCTAATGCTAGTTTCTATTTTGCACTGGCATTCTACCGAGAAGTTAAACGAGAGAAAAAAATACGAGAAACAATGTTTAGTTTATTTTTTTGGAAATGTTCAAAATTTTCAACGTAGCATAGAGATTTTAAAAAGTATAAATTGCTTAGACTTAAAGACTCTTTGTTGTTCTGCTAATTACTTGTTTTGTGCTTTAATATAATATATTTTGTTCTTCAATTCTGCTATTAGTATACATAGAAATACACGGATGCAGTAATTAACAAGTAGTTTAAATCAAAAAACAATATAATATTTATACGGTCTAGATGTCAAGGCTTTAGTTAACTGGTTTTATATCTACTCATGACACACTTTCCGTCCGTATTGATTTTCGGGGTAATTTGTCAGTTGATCGCCTCTGCATAATTTAATTTATTGACATATCCTACGGGATAGCGGTATCCGATGTGAAATTTTGATATATCAAATGTATCCAATTATTTACAACAAATAAAATTGAATTCAGCGTTTTTGTTGATAATGTGCTATTTTACTAAATACAAAATTTTTAAAGTAGCACTTTATTGGAAACGTCATTTTACTTAATAGTAACTTAACTGTTGATAAAACATAGTTTGACATTCATGCCATTGTTTCGCTATTTCTTCTCTTTCCCATACTTCTCTTATAAGATGATATATTTCAAGGTGGAGCTTTTCTCCTCCTTTTTTAGTAGTTCCGCCTGTATGAAGTCTGGGCCTGGGGTTTTATGGCTTTTTAGGGACGAAATTGCGGACTTAACTTCAGCTAGTGTGGGCCCTGTATTTCAGGTTCGACTAACTTTTACTGTCTTTGTTGCTCTGTTTTTGTGGGTTTTTCTGCATTTAAGGGTTGCTCAAAATACTTTCTCCAATGGCAGCTTATTTCCTTATCGTCTGTGAGCAATTGTACTGCATCGTCTTTTATAAATCTTGGGTTGTTTTTCGTGTTGCCCTTCATTGTTTTTAGGTCCTTATAAAACTGTCTAAACTGACCGGTACTATGTTCCACATTCAGTTGCTGTATTCGTGCTTCTAGGTACTGTTTCTTTTTTCTTCTTAAAAGTCTTCTCGTTTGAATCCTTACTCTGTTGTAGTTTTTCCTGTTCTCTTTGTAGGGCGTGTTAGTAACCCTAGCCTCTTGATTGCATTCTGATGCAAGCTTTGTTCACACTCTTAGTCAAACCACTGGTTTTTCTTTTTGTTATTCCTTTCTTTTCGTATAGTTTCCGCTGCGGCACTTTCTATGGCGTTCGTTATATTTTGCCATTTTTGATCTATGGTCAATTCTGGCGTTGATGTTTCTTCTTCTACCAGTGTCTGTAATTTGTTTTGGATCAGTGCCTGATATTGGCGTTCATTATCAGGTAAATCGAGCCTTAAAATGTTCCATCTGTTTCCTTGTTGGCGTTGCTTTGAATGTCTCATCTTTACCCTTGTTCTCATTTTTGTTTTGACCAGGAAGGGGTCAGAGTCACTTTCTGCTCACCTCAGACTGCATGCGCTAATGATATTGCTACAATGTCTTTCATCGATAAGCACATGATCTATCTGGTTTGATGTGATTCCGTTATTTGATACCCAGGTTACTTTATGTATATCTTTTCTTTGGAATTGTGTAGTTTTTACTACCATATTATTGGCTACAGCGAATTCTGCCAGTGTTGATCCGTTATCATTAGTGTTATCATGTAAGCTATATGTACCGATCACCGCTCTAAGATGGTCCTCTTTACCTAGTTTGGCACTGAAGTCTCCCAGTATGATTTTGACTTCGTATATGGGTGTCGTTGTGTACTGTTGTTCTAAAATTTCATAAAATTCGTACTTGTCGTCTTCATTTGCTTCTTCCGTTGGTGCGTGGACTTGTTTCCTGTAAGTTATAATCTAAATCGACAAGAAAATCCTTTAATAAAAACATGAAAAGGAAAGAAAAAAAAACAATTTCCTTTAATTTTAAGGTGGAATTGTGAAAACATTATTGTGAAGAACTTGATTCACAATTTCTAAAAAAATATTTTCTATTAAACTAATTGTTTTGTTTCTGAGGTTTTTTACATTGTATTAAACTTACTTTCACCTTTTTCAAAATAAATTTTATGGGATATTATGATGCTTATATATTTTTGATCCAACTTGAATTTCGAAACGTTACTATTGTTTTTACTTCCCTATTAATGTGATATTTTTATATAAAATATTCTAGAAACTGGAATATAATGGATATATTTTGTTCCAGTACTTCCAAAAAACCAGTAGAACACAAGATGTAAATAAAAGACTTAAATCGCAAATATGGAGTTCAGTAGTTACGATAGTTTTAGTGGAAGGAAAGAATCTTTTACCTTGTGATCCAGAAACGGCAACTTCAGATCCTTACTGTAAATTTAGGTAAGAATACCTTATCAGCACACACATATTAATTTATTTTATAATACTTAAATTTATGTAGAAAATATCAGATAAAGCTGATTAATTAATTAAAGTAGTAATTCTTAAATGCTATTTCAATAATAAAAAACAGCTTGTTATAAAAATCTCTTGTCTCTGTGTTGAAATTCTGTAGCATTTTCAATTTCATTGATTCTTTTAAGTATATTGAAGTCCCCTCGTATACGAAATATTAAAATCACCTTATATATTTTTGATAGATCTAAAAATATTTCGTTCGTATTTAAACCCAAATATCTTTTCATTTCTTTTTTAGGTCGGCCAAGTTGAAATAAACCATTTTAGAGTTGTTTATTTATTTTAACTTCCTCGGCAAATTCTTGTGTTATTGGAAGCCGCAAATTTAATGCGTCGCAAAAGGATATGTACGTCGTTTCGTGGTGTCTTGTTATGTCAGCGTTTGTATGTATGCGTTCAATTTTAATAGAATTTCTTCACTCTCGTTGGAATCGCGAGCAAAAGCGGTTCAGCGTTATGTCCCAATTCACGTCGAATTTGTAAAGTGTTCTGTTTTCGTCTTTTATTATGAAGAATATGTAGCAGTTTGTTATTGGTTTTGTGGCAGTATTGGAGCAGTATCGGAGGATTGGAGGACATCCTCGTTTTTTTTTGTTCCTGCTTCTATCCAAGGCTTTTGGCAGTTTGGAGATGGAGGTTTTCGTGATGCAGAGAGAGTGGAGCCCTCAGTTCCAGGTTCCAGTTATGGTTTCAGAAAGTTAAGTGTGTCATGTGAATTAAGGTAACATTTTGTTCAAATTTTAAAACTAAAGACAGACATTTTTTTTATAAAATAATAATTACTTTCGTTGACATTTAAAATTGTAAATTTTAGGTTTTGAGTAAAGCTGTCAATTTGTGTTTAGTTTTTTTTTAAATTTAATGTTAATTTATGACAGCCCGTTTTAGTATTTTTGATGTTGATTTGTTTTGTTTTAAAAGGTTAACCTCCATGCAATTTTGTAAGTTTTGTAGCAATGGAGTTTGTTAATGGATGACACATGTAAGTTTTTGAATTTTGTATTTCTCCATGTAACTGTTTGTGGTGACACATAAATAAAGGTTAAATTTTGTTGCCTTAACTTTTTATTTATTTTTTTGAGCTAAACCTTTTTTGATTCTTATTTGAAAAAGATATGTTTTTTATGTTTTAAATTTTTTTTTTTAATTATTTCCCTAGTTACAACCAGTGGTTGTAATAGGTATAATTAGGCACCTCAAGTGGCGCCCTATATTAAATTCCTTGAGGTGTTTCTTGTTTATTTTTATTTTGTTTATCCCAAGAGCCCTTTATTTCATTTTTTTGTAGTTGCCCCATTCCAATGCCCTTATCTTCTACTTATCCATGACCCCAGCTCTCCTACGAAACCCTGAGTGCCGTTCGCATAAGTAGCGATTATTTTACTTGCCTTATCTCCACCCCCTTAGTTTCTTCCCCCAATTTTCTACCCCTTATATTAATGCCCCCTGTGGTAGGCAAAATACTTTCGTTACAATTCTAACAAATAGAAGGTAGGCGACAGTGCCACAAATTTTTTATTTGAAACCATCTCCAAATAAAAAATTACTCTGTTGCAAAACGTTGTTTTTCTGTTCTATTTAAGCAGTCGTACGAGGACCATATTGAATAGCGTGTGACTGTGTTTTATCCTGTTTGTATAATCATCAATATTGTTCTCAAATTGAAAGGTCAGAAAATCGGGTGAATGATGAGAGATAAAATGTAAAAAAAGTGTAAAAATGTTAAACTGTTTTTCCCTTAGCAAATCAGTCGGTTGGCTAAATAGGTCTGGAACATAAGGCCAAAAAAAATTTAAGTATATTGATGTTATCATTGAAATGAAGAGGTGAATAAAATTTAAGCTAGATACATACTTTTATGTTACAATTCATCGTCGTACAAACTGGTTTTTAACTAGTTTTAAATAAGATGCTCCATAAGGCCCGTTTTCACGCTACGTCTTATTGTACGTTTTGTTGGTCATATAAAACGTACGACAAAACGTACGTTTTGTCCAGTGTATACACACTATGTGTTTCCTTCCGACAAGACGTACGTTTTACTGTTTACACGCCACGTTTTATTGTATAGGATTTGTCCTATCCAACAAAACGTACAATAAGACGTAGCGTGAAAACGGGCCTATACAGATGTGGCATTGTCACCGAACTTTTTCTTTCAAAAACAATGTAATTTGCATTGATGTACTTGTTTTTCTTTATCAGCTCCAACCTGTGTGAAATTTTTTTCCAGGCGTTTTTTGATTGACGTATGTAATGGCTTCTCAACTTAAATCTGAGGATTATCCCAACTCCAAATAGGGTAGATTTGTTTGTTGACGTATTCATATAAACAAAAGTGACCTTTATCGCCAAACAAAATTCACTTATGCAAATTGTAATTAACGGCAATCTCGTTTTGGACCCACTCATGGAATCTACGACCCTATGCCTTGCTAGGTGATAATATATCTTCAATTCTAAGCACGCAAATCTTTCCGCAAAATCTTCCATAATGTAGATGGACACGTATTCAACTGCTCTGCACGGCAAATTGAATGATTCGGGTTTTCCTGTATGCTACATTCTACAGCAGCAACAACTTCTGTAGACTATGTACGACGTGTCTGTCGTGCATATTACCAGTTAGAGTAAACGTGGTGCAAAACTGTTCCAAGGTTAACTAAATTACTTGGTCTGATGGACTATTATGTTGACCATAAAATGGACCTAGTGCGCGATATGTATTTCGAATAGAACTACAATTTTCAAAATAAATTTCTACAATTTGAAAGCGTTGTTCAGGCGTCAAGTCGATTCATGCTGAAATGCCAAACCCAACTTAACATAAATCTCTTAACAGTTTTAAAAATGACAGACAGTTAAAACAGTGTTACCAACTTACATTTCTATACCTCTAAAAATAACTGTTTTTCACTATTTAAATAAATTTATAGCTTTATTTAATTTCAGATTGGGAAATGAAAAGTACAAAAGTCGTGTCGTATGGAGATCATTAAATCCAAGATGGTTAGAACAGCTAGATCTGCATTTATACGATGATGGAGACCAACAGTTAGAAATTACAGTATGGGATAAGGACAGGGCTAGAGATGACTTTATAGGAAGGTAATAATCTTTCAAGTTTATTATTTTAATTTATTACTGAGCTATTAAATGCTAGTATAATTTTTAAAAATATTAATATAACAAAATAAAAATAATTTTTTTAAACTTATTTTCTATAAATTTATATTATTTCTAAACTTCAAACTAAAATTAATTTCAATATTGTGGTCTTGATCAGAGACTTTTCAATTTCGTTACTTCATAAGTATTTTTGTTGGATTACATCAATACTATATCCCAATAAGAGATATTCTTGTTTTAACTCTTTTTGATCATGTTCTATTTTCCTCTTTTTTATGTATTTTTTCTTTGTCTTTATAGAGAGAGTCTAAAATCTTGAAAGAATATCTCAGTCCAGAATGCCGTCTGACTGATCTTAGTGCAGAATCTTATTCGCAAACCCGTCGATAGTTCCTGAGGTACTTTAAAACGTCTTCTCTTCGTCGAGTCTACGCCGTCTATTAAATAGCCGCTGCAAGACCGAGCACCTCTTCCGAAGAATTAGTTTCATTTTTCCACATAATGTCAGTAAGATTGTTTCCTGTCCCTTTTTTCTGTTTCTCCCTTTTTTAATTCCAAAAATTGAGCTTTTTTTGAGAGAAATTCTGTTTCAGGTAGCGTTGCGTGTAAAAGACCCCCATCAATCTTCACACAGCATCACTCCCATCAGGGTATTTCCTCCTTTCTCACAGTCTGACTCACACATTTTAACTCATTTGTTCGCCTCCTAACAAAACGTATTTCCTCCCATTTCAGCTGAAAAAATCTTTCCCTCCAACCTTTGTCGTTGGTCTAACTGTCTTTCTTATTCTTCTTTCTTCTCACTACATGGATAAAGTTTTGTACACTAGTCTAATCTGCTTTATTTTCTATTATTCTCTAAATTATTTCTCTCACTGTAACAAAATGCACATCTGTCTCTCTTTCTATTCTGTTCCTTTCTACTATTCATCTGTTGCATTCTAATATCGTAGGTGTCACATTGTCTGAGTATCCGCAGTATAGGCATTCATCCGTATCAGCCTTTTTGAACCCAAAGAGGTAGACCATAAAACTCCCGTGTCCTGTGAGCAGCTGCGTTAGGAACTAATCCAGTCACTTGTGACCACAGTCTACCCAATCTCTTAGGTGTAGGATCAGCGTCATTGTATACTGTGCCACATCCTGCGTGCTGCTCCATTCTTCTTGCCATTATTTAATTGACCTTTTTCTTTTCTGTTTTCTCTCGACCATAGTAAGGTCTAGGTTCCTTCTCTCAGATAGTCCTTTTTTTCACTGCCAACAGATGCAACGAGACAGATGTATTAAATAGCACTTAATATAGAGGAAGAAGAAGAAAACCTGGAAGACGAAAGAGAAGAGGTAAGGAGAACAGATGAGAGAAAAGATGAACCACCAACGATTCTTGAAGTTAAAGATGCAGTTAAAAAGCTAGCCAGAAACAAATCACCCGGAATAGATAATTTCAAAGCTGAACTATATAAAAAAGGCCATGATACCATAATGGCGTTACAGCAGCTTATAAAAGAAATATGGCACAGAAATCCCTTCCCAATGATTGGAATATTGGAATATTTTGCACCATACACAAAAAAAGAATATATCTTTTGAAGCTTTAACCACAGAGAAAATGCGTTTCTAAATGCAGCGTATAAAATATTTTCCACAGTACTTTGTCACCGTATGGCAGCATATGCAGAACAGATATTACGAAAATACCAGGATCATTTCAAAGGTGGTAAATCGACAATTCATCAGGCATTAACGCTCATTACTTAAACATCTTAAACATCATCCATGCTCGCATATATAAGAAATTGCAGGAGGGTATTGCTGATGTACAATTTGGATTTCGCAGCGGTCTTGGCACAAGAGAAGCACTTTTTAGCATACAAGTATTGATACAATGAGCAAAAGATGTTAATACAGATGTCTTTGCCTGTTTTATTGACTTCAGAAAGGAATTTGACAAAGTACAGCATGAGAGGCTTATTGAAACTTTGCGAATCGCAAACATCGATGACAAGAATATAAGAATAATAGCCAATATCTATAGAAAACAAGTAGCCAAGATTCGAGTAGACAATCAATTATCCGATGAAGTCCCAATACAAAGAGAAGTACGACAAGGTTGCATACTCTCGCCTTTGCTGTTTATTGCGTACTTTGAATATCTATTTCGAGAAACTTTGGGAGAAACGAATGATGGCGTGATTGTTAACGGTGAAGTAACAAATAATCTAAGATATGCAGACAACACTGTCCTTGTTGCGGATAGTGCTGAAGGATTCCAAAGACTGATAGATCAAGCAGTTAACATCAGTAGATAATATGGAATGAAACTTAATAATAAGAAGACGGAACGCTAGGAATACCAAATCAGTTGGTAAATTTAACAAAACTAATTCTTGAAAAAGTTAAATGTAGTGTACGAGTTAAGGGGGAACTGTCTAAACCTTTTAAAACAAATAACGGGGTAAGCAAAGACGTTCCTCTCTTCTGTATACTGTTTAATCTGGCAAGGTTCCTTGATAACATCGACGAAGACATAAGAAATATGGGAAAACGTGTTTGGCGGAGGAAGGCGATGGATAGGGTTGACTGGAGAGACATTCTTGAGGGGACTCGGCCCACGCAGAGTTATAAAGCCAGAATGATGATGATGACAGATTCAGCGGAACACATCCAGTAATGACCCACAAGGCTGCCACAGACAGAGTGCTGTAGGCGTTGCCATTCGCAGCAGACTTGTTTTGTCTACTCGTATCATGAGCCCCCGTAGGCCCCCCTTCCAGAAAATTCTCTTAAAAATTATTGAAAATACTAATTTACTTAATGATTGATTATTAAAAAATAAATAGAATTTTTTTTAATACTCCCCCAGACTATGCAACCCGCTAGTGTTATATTAATAACTTATTTAATCGGCTATGAAAATTGTCATACTCATGCTTTGAATTTTGTATTTTACGTTTAAAGTTTATATTAATATGTTTATATATGCAAAAAAATTTCATAATATTTCAGGTGCGTTATTGATTTAACCAATTTTGAACGCGAAAAGACGCACAGTATTTGGCAAGAATTAGAGGAGGGAGCTGGATCATTACATTTACTCCTTACAATCAGTGGTACTACCGCATCCGAGACAATATCTGACTTAACCACTTACGAAGATAATCCTAGAGAAAAGCAAAATCTAGTCGATAGATACGTAAGTAATTTTTTTTCTAGTGTACTGGCCTATAATTCATAAAATCTTTTAACAATTCTTTTGAATTATCCTAATATATAGGCATGGCACAGGACTTTTCACAATATCAAGGACGTCGGTCACCTCACCGTAAAAGTATTCAAAGCACAAGGTTTGGCTTCCGCGGATCTTGGTGGAAAAAGTGATCCTTTCTGTGTATTAGAATTGGGAAACGCCCGACTTCAAACCCAAACTGAATATAAAACGCTAACGCCGTCATGGAATAAAATTTTCACGTTCAACGTCAAGGATATCAATAATGTTCTAGAGATTACTGTATTCGACGAAGACCGAGACCACAAAGTAGAATTTTTAGGTAAGAAATATATTTCTTTTATTTTAAATTAAAGTGTCTCGGCAACTATGGGCCATTGACACTGGTACAAAATTGATTACAATATGTTTATGTTTACATACATATACAATCTGTTTATATACAAGTTAGGATACATTAACAACATCTAATATAATTACACTAAGTAGTAAAGGTGACAGTCTTTTAGAAAACGAATTATTGCACTGTACATGTTTGTAGAACCTAGTAGATCTCTTAAATTATTTTGAAAATTGTAGTAGTGTCTTTGAGGTTTGTAGTGGACGCATTCTAATAATATGTGCTGGACTGTTAAAGACTAATTACAATGTTCACAGCGACGATAGTTTTCAGAAGACATCAGATATCCATGAGTAAAACGAATGTAACCTATTCTGAGCCTACTGATAATGATATTGTCTTTTCTACTCATTTGAGGCGTGGTGGTGGAGGTAACAGTTGGTTGAATTGTGCTTAGTTTTGTGTTTTGCATGTTCCAATATGTTTGCCAAGTGCTTAGTAGGTTGTTTTTGATACTGGCCTTTAAGTCTTTGTGAAGTTGTGTGTTTTCCATATTTCCTAAGAAGCAGGCCAGTTTTGCTGCATGATCAGCGTTCTCATTTCCATGTATACCAACATGGCACAGTTGTTGGCAGATGCTGTGAATGCACTGTACAATGGGATGTATGGAGTATATATTTCTGATTGAGTCAATGGCGGAGAGAGAGAGTCGGTTCTCATTAACAATGGGCGAGTTTAATGCCTTGAGTATTCCATACAGTTCGGCTGTGTGTATACTGCATCTGGGAGAAAGCCAATGGGACGCTACCTTTGTGTTTGAGTTACTGACAGCACAACCGATGGCCTTTTCTTCTTTGGAGGCATCTGTGTAGAGAATTTTGTCATAACGCTGGGTTTGTATAAGTTCCTCAAATGCTTGTAGCAAGACAGTTCTGGGCATTTCTTCTTTTTTCTATCGGTTCAAGCTGGTAAGAACAGTAGGTAGCTTTTTGGTCCACTTGGGAATTTTGGACGTAGTAAACGGAGTAGTGAGTTTTAGGTCTATGTCTTTTAGTAACTTTTTTAAAGTTTTCTAATAATAGCAGCTCTGTTAATTGTGTCGAAAACACTTTAAATATTTTTGTCAGATATTTGCTATACATGGCTACTAAAATGGTTTTTATGTTTCTCTAGTATTTTGTTTGTTACATTAAATTCAATTTTATATGGTACCACCAAAGAAACAAAATTCATGAGGTCTTATATAATTCAATGGAATGATTTGGTGACTCATGAAAAGTGTTTCTATTTTGTAAAATGAAATCAATTTTTGTTGAATTGATACTGTGTTTCATTACTGATACATATGTTTACCATACTGTGGTTTTTCAATTTTTCAAGTCTCTGCCTTTGAATTTTGCCTAAATAATCTCTGCCTTTGAAACACGGTATTCAATGATGAGTCTTATGGTTGACCCTTATAATAAAATCTGTAATATCCTGTACTATATACACTAGTTTCTTATACCAGAAATTTGCGTCACCTTCTGAACAATAAGTGCTCTTGGCTAAACTTTTTTTCTTTATTTATTGGTTACAGACTTAATATTGAACGTTAAAGACCGACCCATAAAATCTTGATGCGCCTTGCTAAATCATAAAGTTGGGATCTTTTTGTGACAGCTTATACAACGTTAATGGGGAATTTAGTTACATTATGGGTGAATTGAATTTTATGGCAAAAGTTAAGGAGTCTATAGTAATAAAAAAAGTATCTCATAAAGCAGTGCAGTTTGCGTTTTGATCGCGCTAATAAAATACGCAATAGCATACTTAAATTTCGCGGTACTAAATGTTATATCATAAAAGGGGTGTTATATTTCATTAAACTAGTAGAAAGTTAATAAAAATAATCTGATTCAATAAATCGTTAAGCTAAAACATTAATACACGTTTTATTAATATTTTAATTTTCAACTAGGAAACTGTTATCCGCTTAGGAAGTACAATGTGCACCAAATAAAAACCAATATCTAGCCTTTTTGTATATTTTAATATCAGGACGGCGTATTTATTTTCTTTTGAGTATGCCTTCCCCTTTAAGGTCATTGACAATCATCAAGACCCATTTTACTCGTTTGCAGCAGTCCTAATGAGTTCTATTGTTGTTTTTCCACTTCATTGCTGTACATGTTTTAAATTTTTACATAACAAGGATGTGTCTTGTCCCCTTATCCTCTTTTTACTTCCATTTTGGGGCAAGTGGCTCTTTTAGCGGACAGATAATTGTGGACGACCAGCTAATATCTGCGAAATGGGATACCGCTACAGGCAAGTAAATTGCATATATTAAAGATATCTGTGGGATATATGAGACACACTAGGAAGGCCAAGGAGATTGGGAGGCCCCTTACTACAAAGTTTTCATGTCAGGAGCTAACAAATCACGACAAAAAGGCGTAGCAATATTAATTCAAAAACGTTGGGCAAAATATGTACATGAATACCTTGCAGTAACTGATTGAATAATCAAAATCAAAACAAAAACATAAACGGCACATAAAATTCATAACAAAAAGAAATAGAGATATGCGTCATAAATACAACTATAAAACACTTGTGCGGAAGAAACACAAATAATTATATTAAAAACATATGTGTATAACTAGAGAAATATGCTTACCGCCAAGAATGTTATCTAGAGATAACTTTTCTCAAAAGTCAAGTTTCTAGTGGGAATTCTAACTGCAGACATAATCAAAGATAATAGTGGAAATGCCATAAGAAACCCAGACGGTATCGCAGACTTTTGGAAACAATATTGCGAAATATTATTCTCTAAAAACGAAGTCACGTCAAAAATCCTCAAATATCGAAATCAGAAATTGAGGCGTCAACTATAAAACTAAAATTCATACCTTCCATATAATGAAAATCAACATAACAATGAATATAGTGACTAGTCCATTGGTTAAATGAAGAATCCACTGATGGTTAGCAATGGTTTTCCACGTGTGTTTAGATATATCTTGGTCAAACTGCTCTGCTTCTAGTACAATATTTGGCCACTCATCTCCGCGAATATTTATATTATGTTAGGGAAATTCAAAATTTAAGGGCATACATTTTGCATTAAAATTCGTCTCTCTCCAAATAAAAATTGACGTGTTTTTTAAATTTTCAAGAAACTGTTGATATCTGAGTTTTTACGGGGTCAAATTTTCGTTGGAACACACTCTATATACTATATATGAACCCAGTTAAAATTATATATTAATGGTAATTACTCATTTTCAGGAAAGATTGCAATTCCTCTCCTACGAATACGAAATGGAGAAAAAAGGTGGTTTGCTCTAAAGGATAAAAAACTACGAACGAGGGCGAAAGGGAATGGACCACAAATTCTTCTGGAAATGATAATTCAGTGGAATCCTATTAGAGCATGTATAAGAACTTTAAATCCAAGGGAGGAGAAATATATGCAAACTGAAGTAAAGTTTAAGCGGCAAGTTTTTGTAAAAAATGTTCTAAGGCTAAAAGTATTTGTTATGTATTTCTTAGAAGTCGGCAAGCTTTTTCAGTAAGTAATCAGATGTTTCTTGAATACATATTTGTATCTATATGCAAGTTCTTTCAATAATGTTAAACCAATTTTTTTAATTTTTATTTTTTCCCTGCATATTGAAAACAAAATATTTTTTCTTCCCAACTACATCGCATGTCCTATAATATATTGTTTTTCTAGTTAATTGTTTGTAAATGTGCTGTAAATCTTATTTAACATTTTAGAAATTGTTTTGAATGGGAGTCAAAACTACAAAGTTTTGCGGCATTGGTAGTTTGGGTTATACTTTGCTACTATTTCCAGCCATGGATGTTTCCGATATTAGTTCTCTTGGTATTCTTAAAACAGTATATAGTACGATCTTTATCAGGACCTTTACAAGTTCCTTGGGATGAATCGCAGGATTCAGATGGAGAAGACGACGACGAAGAAGACAAAGAGAAAGAAGAAAAGAAAAGTCTGAAAGAACGCTTGCAGGCGATTCAAGAAGTAACGCAGGGTGTTCAGAATGCGATTGGACGGATTGCATCGTTGTTGGAAGGTATTAAAAAGTAAGTTACTAATTATATTATATTTTATTTAAAAAAAAATCATATAATTAAACAAAAATCTACATCAGATAAAAATTATGTGTATTTTTTTATATAAGTGCGTATTCTGTCAATTTTTAAACACAGATGTGCCCATATTTTCTTCGATGGTTGTCCTCAAATGATCTTGTCCATCTTGTTTTAGGATGTTTCTTATGAGTAGACTTCGGCAAATATGCAAATAAAAATGTAGAAAATATGCGCATAAATATGCACGTGTTTACCCGAAAATATGCAAATATTTTACAAAATATGCATACAAATAAATAAAAAAATCGTAAAATAGTAACAATTTTATTTAAAAAAAAAATGTACATAACGAAATATTTCCTACTATTCATTAATCATTCATTAATCATTACATTTATTTTAAGTAACTACATCATTTTTAAGTATGAATAAACTTATTTAGAATTATGGTAACAATAAATGACCAAGTGGTATTCAAAATTTTCTAACAAAAACTTGTGGCTTCTGTCTGAGTACATATATTTATATATGAAAAAACTTTGTTCAACATCAACCGATGTAACGGGAGCATTTTTCAAACTAACCAAAACATTTGGTTCTAAATTAATTGTTTCCGAAATATTTCCAGCTAGAACACTGACTACTTCAGAAAGAATATGGTAACCTTTATTTTTTTCCATAGTAGCTTCAAATTTTTTTAAAATATCTTTTCCAATATTACCTCTAACGTTCCGACAACATGACGCAAATTCTTTTATTAATGCTGTACTTTCGAACAATGACAGTTTTGGTTATTCTAACTGAGTAATTGTTTTTTGAACAAAACTAAAATTTGATTTTATAAATGAAAGTTCTTGTTGAAGCAAGTTACTCTGAAAAGTTTGGTTAGAATCCAAGAGAGATTGGGAACTTTCATCTGTTAACGTATCAATTATGTTCTTTATTTTAACAAAATATATATATATCCGGTTTTTTAGGCGTTACGCCCGTCCGGTAGGGATCTATGGAGGAGTATCACCGAGCCGCAAGCCCTTATCTCTTGCCGTACTGCTCCACCATTCATCTAGAATTTTAAACTGCTGCGTTAGACTTTTTGTTTTCTGTACACCGAGCTGGGGCTCGATCCCACATCCACTGAACCATTCGACAGTGAAGCGAATGAGAGGCAGCCGCACAGCCCGCTGAGCTATCTGACCGACTATTTTAACAAAATGATCTGCATAAATATTATCTGCTTCTAACCATGTTCCCCATCGCGTTAAAATAGGTTGTGGTGGAAGAGGAATGTTAGATAGCATTTCTTTATAAAGTTGAATTCTTATAGGAGATTTAAGAAATACTTTTTTGACACTGGATATCATGGTATTTACAAGAGGAAACTTTTTTCGTATTTCCTCTGCAACTCTGTTTAATCCATGCGCTGCACAAGTAACATGTATTAAATGTAGGAAAAATATTTTTAAATTTTGCCCTGTTTTCACCATATAAGGAGCAGCATCCGATAAAATAAGCAGTAATTTATTAGAAGGAATAGTTGTCGGAAGAAAAAAAGTTGCTAATGTTTCTTGTATAAAACGCGAAATTGTTAAAGCATTTGTTTTCTCAAGTTGCTGGCATGAAATAAGATAAGATTTTGGTAAGGTATCTTCTTTAAGAACACCAATCAATAAATGAGCAATATACTTTCCTGAGGAATCAGTGGTTTCGTCTACAGATATGTAAAATAATTATCTGCAATTTCTTCCTTAATATTAATTAACACCGACGAGTATAGTCCGTTCACATTATTTCTTCTTAGAGACCGATCACTTGGAACATTAAGTTTGCAATATTTTTTTAGAAACGAACTAAAATTTACATTTGCTAATTTTGAAAGCGGTATGTTTGCAGACACTAATGCGCGACACAAGTCTTCATTAAAAGTTTCTTGCTTATCTAATTTTTTTTGAAATAGATTGGAAACATTTAGCCATTGAAGTTTGATGTTTTCCTCCTATTTTTCCTTTTTTTGCAATGTGTGAAGCAGTGGTCACATGTTGGTCTATTTGAAATTTCTTCTCACATGCTATCTATAAATAAAAATAAAAACCTTTATTTTAACTCAACCTTTAAAATATAAAATAAGGACAATAATATAAAAAAGGTGTTTTTGGTTAATCAAATAACTGGTTTGGAAAAAAAACACTCGCTAAGTGTTTTAAATGCAGTATTAATCCACAAATTAGTTTTTGTTACTAACCATTAGTACATCATATAACTTATTTTAAAATTCAACGAAAGTTTTTTTTTGTTAATTTAATTACAATAAAAATAATTGTGTTTTAGAATAGCTGACTTCATAAAAAAAAGTAAAGGTGAAAAATTTTTCTAAATACACACCATTGTATTGTACTATGGACAATTTTTTCTCACTAAAAGAAGCTATTTTTCATTTAAAAACAACCTACGAGCACTAAATTTCAAGTATATACGTTTATTGGTTTTAAAGTTATTGTTGTTATTAACTAAAAGAATTTAATTTTTTTTAATTTTAACACCCTGTATCTCGAAAAGTAAATAAGTTTGACCCCTCATTAACTATATCGTTTTGTTCAATTTTTCGAGAAGTATCTACAGTCAAACGTTGTAAGTGTCATTTGGAAACACCCTGTATGTATGAAATATTAGATAAATTACAATTTTGCCACAGACTGAACAGTAGATTTTTCCCATATCCATAGACAGCTCTTTATAAGGTTTAATCCAAGTTGAAGCACTGGTTGTTTTAGGCATTATAAAATCACAATCTTCCTTTTTGTTACGCACAACGAGTGTTTACGCTTTGAATATCAAAACAAAAATGATTTACAAATCTGAGCATCAAATTAGAAATGTTTAGGTACCTAATTCAATAAACTGGGAGATTTTGGAAAATCCCTAAATTAGGAACAAAACTATTAGCCGTTTACCTGCTGTTAAGATACAATAAATTGTAGATAGATTTGGGGATTAGATCATAAAATGCAAATGAGCGAACCCTTAGCGATTATCCAATAACTGAATGCCTCAGTGACCGAGACTTTCTAAGAATGTTGAGGGCTACTTAAATTGATCTTCTTTGAAATTGTAAATGACTACAAAATTTTATACAAGAATTGAAATAAATTGGTATGTTTTATAAAAATTTTCAAATACAGTATAAAAATCTTAACTTTTATGCACTTTATGCAAACTTTTATACAAATATGCCAAAATATGAAATATTTGCATAAAATATGCACAATATGCAAAATATGCAATATGCATATTTGCCGAAGTCTACTTATGAGCATTACTCTCTCTCGTCAAAAAACGGCGTTTCGTAGTCACTTTGCAGTAGGAGCAGCATAGGTAGTGATATAAGAAGAGAATATTCTCAAGAGACTATTCTCGAAAATATTCACGGTCAGAAAATTCTTGGTGAGACTATTCTCGGCCAGAAAATTAAATTTTAAAGAGATCCTGTTTAGAAAATTGTTAGTCCATATTTATTAGTGTACGCTATTAAATTGTTATTTTACAATTGTCATTGTGTTATTTTTGCCATGGAGAATCTTGTGAAACATTCGCAAGGACAGACAATTCACGTTTGGGAAAACGGGGATGCTGATGAATCCGGTGAATTACAAAAAAAAACAAAGGAAACCATTTAGTTTTAACGATAATTAAACAGATATCTTAAAAAACAGGTATTTCCGAAAGAACAATTTATGGTGTATGGAGAGAAAGTTTTTTGGCTATTGGATTGCAACCAGCAAAGAAACGAACAAATGATAGAGAGCTGTCTACATCGCTATTACTATAGTTTATTTTTATGAAAGAGAGAGTAATTAGCATAATTTTAACTGGTACCTTTGACCACTCCATGGGCGTGCTCAAGATTAATTGATTTGATCAAGATTAAACTTACAGCTACTTGTTACAAATCCAAATCATTAATAGTGTGATTTACTGCCTTTTCCCAGTTTTCGGGTTTTACATTATTTACGGCCTCCAAAAACAACTGTTTAACATCATGAATTTTAAAAGTGGTATTTTTTCTTGAAACTTCACTCTTTATCTGTGCCCATACCAGTTCAATCGGGTTTAATTCACAATGATATGGTGGGGATCTAAGTACTGTCATTCCACGATTTTTGGCAATTTCATCAATTTCGTATTTTTTAAATTTTTCTTTATGAAGGGCACAAAACGAATAAAGTTCCTTTCTTATAGATCCGGGATGGTACGTAATATTTTTGAACTCAGCCAATTCTGCAAGTCTTTTCTTAACCACTTGGTTGTAAGCAGTCCTTCTATAAGTCTGGAGTGATAACTTGCATTATCCATTACTATTACACAGTTCTAAGGAAGAAGATCTATCATTTGTTCGAACCATTCTTGAAAGACATCAGCGTTCATGTCTTCATGGTAGTCACCGGTACGAGTTGATTCAAAAGTTAATAAACCACCTTCAACAAAACCGTCTGAACTGCCAATGTGTACTATTATCAGCCTGCGTCCCTTTACTGATGGTGGGTTTAAACCAGTAGATAAGTTATTTACAAAAGCGTGCCTTTGACTTGACCCAGTTTCATCCTGCCAAAATTTATTTAGTGTATGACCCTCGTTGATCCATGTTTCATCAAGATAAAATATTTTTCTTTTTTGGTTTCTCATTTCCTTTATGGTTCTTAGAAAATGTCTTCTCCATATGACAATATCGCTTCTTTCTAATAAAATAGACTTTCTGGGATTCTTTTTCCAGCGGAAGCCTATTTCTTTTAAAAGTTTCCATAACGTACTTCGACTCATTTCTGTGTAATCCTTATCATCTCGAACTGAGACAAGCACTTTATCCAATGTTGGAAATTCTTGTCTAAAGAAGAATTCATGCACTTTCCGTCGAAGTCCTTCTTTAAAATGATATTCTATTTGAAATTTTGGTTTCCCTGGAGCATTACGTGGCATTTGAAAACTACCACATTTCTCTTCTTTAATAACTCTGTAAATCGTAGATTTCCCAACACCAAGTGTCCTGCTAACTAACTCAACGGTCTCATCAACACTTTCACATAAACGTTTGTCTGTAAATGATTTAAAACAATTAAATATTAATGTTTTTTCATTAACTGTCAAAGGACCAATTTTTCGGCGTTTACACGGCACTTCCAAATTTTCCATAACACTAGTATACACAATAAACTGCACCTTGCAACTGAAGTACCTACTTTTAGTGAACTGTTAAGAATTTTGAATACGCCACTTGGACCTTCCTACAAAATGGAAAAACCCACTATCACATTTTCTGTGGAATAAGTTTAGAAGGTAATTATCTAGTCAATTACTGTCGTAGATTCCTGGAATTAAAGAATTACATGTTTAATTGTTGAAACCCTTACTTCGTGGAATGCACTCATTTCAGATAAAATAAAACGTTTTATAAAATAAAACGTTTTATTTTATCTAAAGAATTAAACTTTATTTTGCAAATAGGTAGGTACTTGTTAAACTTTTATTGGTTATATATAACCAATAAAATAAACATCTTACATTTCTTGCAAATTCATTAGTACCTGTTAACCTCCATCACTCCGACACTGGCAACCTTATTTAGGGATTAGTAACCCTCACAACTATTGTATTCTATTCTGCTCCAACCTTTATACCTGGTGGTCATCTCAATTTAAAATTGTTTTCCTATATACTTCTGTAAACTTGTTGACAAATATCTGTTTTTCATTGAGACACCCGTATCAACAGTTTAGGGATTTGCATACATAATTTATTGTTTTATTACTCTCTCATACATAAAAATACACTATAGAAAAATCCAAGGATTTTTCTTGAAAAACACCTCCTTCAACAATGTTAGAACGAAGACCTATATACTTCGGGCCTGATGATGGGCATATATTATAAGCCCCGAACTGGTAGCCTAAAATTCTACAATACAAAACTAGTTAAGATTGTGAGAATTGATATATCTCTTATACATTAGTATTATCGAGCCACATTGGCAATATTTTCATCATTTTAAAATAAAATGAATTAAATAGAATAGAATAGAATAGAAATATGCTTTATTGTCACTGAAAATTATTGAACAATTTTATGGACAAAGCTAAAAAATAATAAATCAGTCAAATAATACAAAAAGTATAAAACAAAAACAATATAGTAAAAAACAGAATAACACAATTTTAAATTAGTAAAATTATTGTATAACCTACATAATTTGTACAGACAACAACAAATGAGACAAATTGTAGCCACTGCTTGAGACACCCAAATGTAATTATAAACAATACTAATTTTGTTTCTTTGTTATACATTAAGAAACTCGTCAACTGAATAATATGGTCTTTCTGAGAGATAGATTTTTGTCACCTTACGAAACTTAATGAAGGATGTTGCGGATTTAATTTCTCTTGGAAGGTGATTATAAAGTTTCTTTGCACGATATAGAATAGAATTCTTTACTAGCTGAGTGGACGGGATGCTATTAGTATGGGAACGCAAAATCCTGCGAATTATATATGGTCCTTGCAGGGACAGCGTGACAAATGAATGGAGGAGCAGATACAACAATGAAATAGAGACTCTCTTCGGGAAAGGAAACATCGTAAGATACATAAAAGCCAATAGATTAAGATGGGCAGGCCACGTGGTACGAAGTGATGACGACAGACTGATTAGCAATGTATTTTGGTAAAGACCAGATGGTAAAAGATCGACAGGAAGGCCTAGAAAAAGGTGGAAAGACGCTGTCAGGGAAGACCTGGAGAAGATGGAAGTAAGGCCATGGGAAATATTAGCACAGGATCGGAATCAATGGAAGGCAATAGTAAACGCGGCAAAAACTCACGAAGAGTTGTAAAAGCCAATGATGATGATGATGAGTGGACGGGATCGGCAAATAAACGTTACAATCCGAATTTCTAATGGAGTAGCCATGGTCAGGGATCCTAACTTAGGATCCCTAGTTACGTCTGATAACAACGTTGCAGAGGAAGTGAAGAGGAGAATATTTATTGCCAATAAATGTTACCATGGCTTAATTAGGCAACTAAGATCAGATAACGTCTCCAGAAAAACAAAATGCCAAATATACAAAACCTTAATAAGACCGGTACTCACATACGGTTCAGAAACCTGGACACTCTCTAAAAGGGAGGAAACGTTATTAGCCACCTTTGAAAGAAAAATCTTGCGACACATATATAAGGGCACAAAAGAAAACGGGATTTGGCGGAGAAGGTATAACTTTGAACTATACAACATATACCAGGATCCGGATATCATAACATTCATTAAAATAGGAAGGCTACGTTGGATTGGACATGTGGAAAGAATGGAAGAAGGCGAAATACCAAACAAAATATTCAAACAAGTGCCAGTAGGAAAAAGAACAAGAGGAAGACCGAAGCTGAGATACGTAGAACAAATAGAAAATGATATAACAACATTAAAAATTAAAAACTGGAAAAAAAAAAGCACGAAACAGGTCAGAATGGAGAAGAATCCTTGAACAGGCCAAGACCCAAAAAGGGTTGTCGAGCCAGTGATGATGATGAGCCATGGTCAGGTCTATCGGGAAAAATGTTTAGATGCTTTCGAATCAAACAAACCGTTTCCAAAATAAATAAAGAGGGAAGCGTCAAAATTCCGTGATTTTTGAAGTAGGTCTTGCAATGAGTTGTTTGTTTGAGACCGAATAGATAACGGATTGCTCTTTTTTGCAACTTAAAAATAGTATCAAGTTGGGCCGCTGTACTAGAACCCCAAAATGGAAGCCCATATCGAAGATGGGACTCGAACAATGAGAAATATGCCATTTTGGCAGAAGATAAATTTAGTTCCTTCGAAACAGATCTTATTGCAAAGCAAGCTGAGGCTAGTTTCTTCCTTAAGGAGTCAGTATGCAAGGACCATTTGAGATCACTGTCAATGAGAATACCTAGAAATTTCACGGAATTTGCGATATTGATTTGGCTCTCATTCAAAAGCAAGGGTTGCATGACTCCTTTATACGATAATGCTACAGTCTTATCCACGTTAAAGCTAAGTAAGTTGGAGTCTGACCAAGCCTTGATTATAAGTAAATCATCGGTTATAATTGAATGAAGCGTTGAAATATCAGAGCTGCTCCAAGTAATACTGGTATCATCAGCAAATAGAAAAATTTTCCCTTTAATTTTTAAGTAAGTGATGTCATTAATGAAAAGTAAAAAAAGAATGGGACCTAATACTGAACCTTGCGGTACTCCACACTCAATATCTTTACAAGTAGAGTCGGTGTCATTTATTCTAACCAATTGTTTCCTACCTACCAAGTAAGTTTTGAACCAGTTCAAAGACACACCCCGAATTCCATAGAAAGTTAATTTTTTTAATAGAATGTCTTGATTTACGCAGTCAAAGGCTTTGGAATAGTCGCAGAAAACGGTGGCGGAGGAGAGGTTACTGTTTAGTGATAGATATACATCATGTAACACAGAAAATATGGCATCACTAGTGCATTTATTAGACAAAAAGCCGAACTGATTTTGCGATAAAATATTATATGTAAGGAGAAAGGGCATAAGTCGAACTTTTATAAGTCTTTCAATAATTTTTGATAGTGCTGGTAACAAGGCAATAGGTCTATAGTTGCAGGCATCAGATTTTTCTCCACCTTTATGAAGAGGAATGACGATGGCAGTCTTTAGGCAGTTAGGGAATGTACCTTTTACAAGGGAATCATTTACTAGCGAGACCATGACGTCCAAAACATTATGCGGTAGATTTGAGAAAATTTTAATAGATAATCCATCTGTACTACAGGACGATGTGCTTTTTATACTACGAATTGTTGAAATGAGTTCCGTCTTATCAACTGGTCTTAAAAAGAAGGTATCAGCAATGTTTTTTAAATTAGAGAGATAGGAAACTGGATCTTGATGTGGCGAAATAGTTGTGGTTATATTTTTTACTCACATTAACAAAGTAATCATTTAGATTTTCGGGGTTTGGAAAAGAAAAGGTTTGATCCGCTGTACTGGTTTTATTTCGAAAATCGTTTATTATTGACCAAGTTTCTTTTGAAATATTTTTGGAGCTTGTTAAGCGATTATGAAAGTAGGATTTTTTGGCTACTTTGAGTAGTTTTATATAGCATTTTCTGTACTTGTTGATATAATCAGAGATGGGGATACTGTCATTAAATTTTTTAATATATAGCAGAGAACGCATATTTTTCGCAGATATGCGAATGCCTTTGGTAATCCAAGGTTTATTATGTTTTGGCCTGATGTTTAATAGAGGAAATGCTTTATTAAAAATAGATACAAGTCTATTTAGAAAATCACTAACATTACAGTCAATGTCTCCAGAAGAAAAACTCCAGTCAGAAGTCAAGCATGAATTATAGAATTTACGAAAGTTTTGAGTGGAAAAAATCCTACCTAATCGTCGGGTTTTTGAGTGAGGTGTTTGTAAACTGCTAAACTTGGTATATACCGTTTCATGATCAGAAAGCCCCCCACTAATAACTGTAGAATGGACGTCAGCGGGTGGAAAATCGGAAACCACATAATCAATTGTCGAGGATAATGTTTTTGAGATTCTTGTTGGAGAATTAACGTGCATTGTGAGACCATATGATTCAAAAATAGTTACCAAAGACAGTTGGGTCGCACAAACAGCAGCGTAGTCAATATTAAAATCACCACATAAAATTTTTCTGCTTTTAATGGACAGAATATCTAACAAATTTAGCAGGCTCTGAAAAATAGTTCAGTATCAGAGCTAGGTGATCTATAAATGCAAATAATGTATAGATTAAATTTCTTATTAAAAATCAAAGAAAATTCAAAGTAGTTTTCACCCAGCAAATAGTCATATTTCGAAACTGAAGAAAAATCATTGTTATTTGAAAGAATCAGGGTGCCACCATGAGCTGAACTTGGACGATCATACCTAGCAATTGTGGTATATTCTTGAATGAAAATTGGCTCATTAACTTCAAGCCAGTGTTCCGTCACTGCAACTAACTGGGGAAACCCTAATTCTTCCAGAAACAAAAATAATTCGTCTGTCTTATTTCTAATCGATCGAATATTAATAAGAATAATATAAAGTAAAAAAGCAAATACACTCAAGTACATTTACATGGAGAAAACTAGTTAATATTATATTTATACCATAAAGAAGGTGAAGTCCTGAAGCCAACAATATATTTAGTTCATTAGTTTTTTTCTTTTTTCATTAAATCTTTGTTATGTTTAAAATACTTCTAAAGATATATTTTTTTCATTTTCAGTATGTTCAACTTCACAGTTCCTTACTTATCATGCATAGCCATATTCCTGCTGGTTGTAGCGACGGTAGTCTTGTACATCCTGCCAATTAGGTACTTACTAATGTTGTGGGGTATTAACAAATTCTTTAGAAGGATATTGAGACCTCATTCAGTGCCCAATAATGAAATTCTCGACCTTTTGTCGAGAATTCCAGACGACGAGATGTTGGTGAGTGATTTTAAATATTTAAAATAACCACAAATATGTTAAGAGCTAAAATAAGACACTTTATACTTGGTTTTATATGTAAAGTATAACTAATGAACATTCACTTTGTATTCGAGGTAAACTTTAAATAAAGCTTTTTTTGTTTGCACCTTTTATTAATATGTTTAATATTATATTAAATAGTTTACTTTGTTTAAAAATAAGTTTAAAAACTTATTAGATCTTGTCAGTACTACACTGAGTAGAGTTTATAGAAATATTATAAATATTATTATAGAAAACAAGAGAGGAAGCCAGAAAAAAACTAAAACCAAAATTGAATTAATAGGTTATTAGAACACTACTTGTATCTGTTTCTATAGAGTAGGGAGGGCGAGTTAAGTTCCATAGCACTTAGGCCATAATTGACCCATTGTTCATCCTCCCAGGGAGCTGTCAGTTGACCAACCAAAAAGACCTGCCGCCTTCCTAGCCAACTGGTCAACAATGCGATTGCCTTTATTCCTATTGTGTTCTTTAACCCACCTTAGGATGATGGTATTACCATCTGTAGCTTGAGTTAGTGACTCGTGACCCTCCATTACTGACTCTGATGTGACACGTGGTCTATTCAAGGTTGTTTGTTTGCTTGTTTGCTATCTGTGCAGATTATTATAGTTTGCCCTGTGCAGAGTATTAGAGTTTTGGATTATTTCTTTTACTAGCCAGTTCTCTTTGAACTACGCTGTCATTTTTGTCCATATCCCACCTTATTTTTAGGTTCAGTGATCTGGAGTATATCCCCATTATCAGCTTTCTTCCATTTTGGAGCTATAGGTGTATAAGTAGTACGTATTTGCCACTTTTTTCTCCCTCTACTGTCTTGTTTTGATTCTGTAGGGTTTGTCAAAGACAAACTTTGGCTTAATCGAGTCGCAGCCTGTCTGTAGCAAAGGTATCGCATCCAGCTTTGCCCATTAAAAACTAGTTCTTAATTATCCCATTCCTACATCAAGGTTTGCACCAGTTGAGCGCAGTCACATTATTGTTACCAGCGCCAGCTCTTTGACATATATGTCTAGAGGCGTGATGCCAATGATCATGTCCATTGCAGTAGTTGGTGTTGTTGTCTTGGGACCTGTTATGTTTATGCAAGCCATCTGCTAGATATGGTTTAGTTTGTTAATCGCTGTTTCCTGTAGCACTTTTTTAACCCAAGCAATAACTCCGTATTGCTTGGGTTCTTATTTTCTTATTCTCCGTTATTGCTAGGGTGCTGGATAACGAAAGATATAGATCCAGACATAGAAATAAAATCGCGAATTGAACAAGCAAGAAATGTCTTTTTAAAAATGAAACAAATGTTTACGTCCCAAACACTCAATCTCAAAATCCGATACCGAATGCTGAAATGTTATGTTTACAGCACCTTACTATATGGAATGGAGGCCTGGACCTTCAAAATCAACTCACTAAGGCGTTTGGAAAGTTTTGAAATGTGGTTATTTCGAAGGATGCTGAAAGTCCCCTGGACAGCGCATATGAGCAACGAGCAGGTCCTACACAAGATGGGTACCGACAGAGAACTCTTAAAAATAATGAAAACACGGAAAACCTCATATTTGGGACACATATACAGAAATGAGAAATACCAGCTACTGCAGCTTCTTATAGAGGGGAAGGTAGAAGGAAAACGTGGCCCTGGTAGACGGCAGGCGTCCTGGTTGAAGAACATTCGTGAGTGGACTGGTTTGGATTCTCAATCTTTAATAAGAAAAGCCAGGGACAGAAATGATTTTGCTGAGGTTATCGCCAACCTTCATTGAAGACGGCACCCAAAGAAGAAAGAATAACTCCGTAAGTGAGCATTGGCCTAATAACAGCAGTGTAGACCCAGGCGATCACTCTTAGCAAAGGCCCAAGTGCGTCCAACCGTTCGTTGGCATTGCCCATAGGCAATACATGGTCTTTTCGCTCTACCATCGAAGTGTAAGTTCCATGTAAACTTCCTGTTAAGGCAAATTGTGTAGAATCTACGCTATTGAGTAGGGCCCGTTGCTGCTGAGTTGGTCAACCAGGTACACCAAGTATGTTCCAGAGGAGTGGTGATAGCACCCCTCCCTGTGGACACCCCCACGTTCGTAACCATGCCTCTGACAGAAATGTCTTTTACATTTATGCTTATTGCTCGATTAGAAAGCATACTGAATATCCATTCGCTTACTGCCAGAGAAACATTCCTCACATTGAGCTGTAGGTTGATGGTTAGTAATGTGGTTTTATCAATTTCTATGAATATAGCTAGGGTGAATTCTTTACTATCCAGCGATATTTCAATTCTTCCCAATACTTAAGGCAGTGCAGAATCAGTAGATCTTCCCGAATTATATTCATGCTGATTTGGGTCAAGTGGATTATGGACCAGAACTTCATCCCTTATGTACCTGTCGTATCTCTTCCATCGTTTTCAAGAGAAACGATGTTATGCTAGTTGGTCAGAAAGCCTTTGGTAAAGTGTAGTCCATCCTACCTGGTTTTGGTATTCGGTTCACGGGCAATATTTTTTTATTTTAGAGCAGGAATTTTGTTAATTTTTGACTTAAATGACCCGTGCAACGCCAGCTTATGGTTCTCTTTATCTCTCAACTCTATTTTAACAGCTCAAACTAGAATAAGGTATTTGTTCGCTTCAAAGGATTGTAGAATGTAGTGGTTAGTTGCTGATACAGTCACAGGATAACTTGCTGGAGATGCCGGGATCGAGCTCGTTTTATTTCTGAGCAGCTATTAGATTTTGCATATCTATAGAGTTGTCATCCCATATGGCATTGTGGTGCACCACAACCGCCACAGCTGCCAACTAATAGATATAGTGTCTATTGAAGTGAGGCTTAGACAAGAAAAGAGAGGGAACGTGTATTCGTATGGAATTAACTGAAGCCTAAACCGACACCAGAACGGTTGCCAGGTCATATTTTATTTCTTCAGAAGATTGAAATTAATGGATATATCAATAAATAGATTTTTTCCAAAATTTATAATTGAACACTGACATAATGATCATTTTGTGAACATGATTTTATCATTACATATTTTTTAGTAGATCGATATAGTGTTTTAGTAAATCAGTAAATTAAAGTTCAAATCAGTAGATCTACTGAAAAATCAGTAGACCTGTTAACCCTGCGACAGGTAGTAATGAGTAACGTACAGGCACCAAAACATGGCGGCCACATCCAAACTGGACTCACTTTGTGAAGGTTTATTAAATGAGCATTACCTGTCCTCTCTCTTTCATTGTCTAAGAAGTGAGGCATAGAAATTTATATGTTCCATGTCTGTGACATAGAACAGACTGGAATGAGTCAAATACTGGATATATAACTGAAATAAATGATGATTGAAAATGACAAATAAAGATTTAATAGGATATTTAGTTAATTAAAGAATTGGTCGTCAATTATTTTTAAAATAAAAATAGTAAAATGAAAGATAAAGTTAATAAATGAATAACACACATTTATAATGCTACAAAATTGATATTTTATTAAATTTTTTTGTTTTATTTACGTTAAACGTACTTATAAATGTTTATTTTCCTAAAATATAGGTAAAAAATGGATATTAATGATATTTCTTTATTTTTGGGCAAATAATATTAAAATAAGTAGTTTCTTAACATATTTGTGGTGTTTCTTCGGTTGCAATTAATTTAGGTCTGCGGGTGTCATATGGAAGACGGTCTAACAATATTAACTGTAGTGGGCTATGGTTCAACTTCATTTTAGCACAAGGTATGATAAAACTGCATGATAAATTAGGTATTGTTGTAGTAATTTATACAATATTTTCATTTATTGACAGTTAGATTTGCTTTCAAAACAAATACTTTTTTATTTTTAAACGTTACGGTTTTTATATGTAGTGCTTCAATTCAAACTGACAATATAATAGGATCCTACCAAAAAGGCTTCTTAAAAAACAAATCTACCATTGATCAGATATCATCCATCAGACAAATAGAAAAAACGACGGAGTACAACATAGACTGCCATTACATCTTCGTAGACTTTAAGCCAGCGTACGATACTATTGACAGGTCCCAATTATATTCGGCGATGATCGAATTAGGAATACCAAAAGGTTTGGTAGAATTAATTAACATGACAATGATGAAAGTCGAATGTAAAGTGCGCGTACAAGGGGATGTTTCAAAACCATTTAAAACCAACAGAGGACTGCGCCAGGGAGATGCGCTATCGTGCATGCTGTTCAACCTAGCGTTAGAAAAAGTTATGAGAGATTCGGGAATAAACTTAAAAGGTACGATATATACCCGTAGTATACAAATAATGACATACGCTGATGATATCGTCATAATTGGAAGAACCCAAAATGAAGCAGTGGAGGCTTTTACACGTATCAAAAATGCCGCAGAAAACATCGGACTTCTGATTAACATCCAGAAAACTAAATATATGCCGGCCATATCAAGAAACACGAAACGATAGAAACGGTAGAAGAATTCTGCTACTTAGGATCACTGATAGACTACAAAAATAACCCATCCAAAGAGATAAAAAAAGAATATGCGTGGCTAACCGCTGTTATTTTGGCCTGGGCCCTCAACTAAGAGTGAGAAGTATGTCAATAGCTTCAAAATGCAAACTTTATAAAACAATAATACGCCCAGTGCTCACATACGGATCGGAAACATGGGCAATGGCGACCCAAGATGAAGAGTTACTACGAGTTTTTGAAAGAAAAGTATTGAGGACCATATATGGCGAAGTAAACGAACAGGGTCTGTGGAGAAGGCGATATAACTTTGAACTCTATAGACTTTTTGGTGATGCAGATATTGTGAAGACCATCAAAATAAACCGCCTTAGGTGGGTGGGCCACGTTATGCGGATGGATGAGAGTAACCCCACTAAAATAACTATGCTAAACAGGCCGGTCGGAAGAAGAAGAAGGGGGCGACCTAAACTCAGATATCTGGACGATGTACAGGAAGATCTGAGGGAGATTGGAGTGAGGGCTGGAGAAGGCAGACACCTGATAGGGAAGATTGGAAGAATGTTTTGAAGCAGGGCAAGGCTCACGAAGGGCTGTAGCGCCAACTGATGATGTTTCAGTTCAAAATAAATAAAATCTTTTACTAGTAAAATGAAAAAGGTCAAATAAATTTTTTAAAAAATATATAATAAAGGCGTTTTGAAAAAAACCACGATTTAAAATAATAAAAGTTTATACCAAGTTGTGTATATTGCTGATAGCAAAACTGCTTGTATATTTTAGATAACTTGCTCGTCAAATACACCGATGATCTATGTAATTACCTTAAAGCCCATGATATCCATTTTTGACATAAGACTATTATTCATATTCCTATTTGTATTAATCTGTAACCAAGTTTATTTACCATGACCTTGTCTTCTCAACTTCTTAATTCTTTCATCTAAAATTATACGGCTCCAATAAAGTATTTTATCCTTCAACAAATTCAGATCTCTTTAAGAAGATGGTGCCGTATCCCCGGAGTGATCCTGCAATGGCCTGGTCTTCAGCAAGTTCGGGAGCAACATTATTCCTATTATCCACTACGATTAGCAGAAGTCTCCCTGAATATATACCTGCTGTCCAAGTCCTTAATATACTCATGGCACAACAAAATACGACAAGCTTTCTTAAGGATATCTCTTACTTCTTCTTCTTCTTCTTTGTGTGCCGTGGTTGTATTCAAGCGTTGGCTATCGTCATGTTGACAAGCTGATGAAATGATTCTCGGTCGGCAGCTAGATGAATCAGTTCCTCGACCGTTCGACTTGTCCATTGTCGAATGTTACGCAGCCAGGACAGTTGTTTTCTTCCGACCTAACGTTTTCCTTTGATTTTGCCCTGAATAATTAACCAGATTAAGCGATATTTAGGTTCTCTCATTATATGACCGAAGTATTGGACCTTTCTCATTTTGATGATGTTGATCAATGCTCGCTCTTTGTGCATGGTTTCTAGCACACGTTCGTTGGGTATGTGTGCTGTCCACGAAATTCTGAGCATGCGACGGTAACGTCATAACTCAAACGCTTCTAATTTGTTAAGATTTTTATTTTTGTTGTCCAAGTTTCACGTCCATAGAACAAAGTGGACCAGACGTAGTACTTCAATACTCTTAGACGTGTGGTCAACGACAGACTTCTACTGCATAATACAGAACGCCAGTTAATAAAGTTTTTCCATGCAAGTTCTATTCTGGTCGAAATTTCCTCGTCACTTTCAACCCTGCAGTCAATCCAGCTACCCATATATCTAAAGTGTTCCACCCTTTCCAGGATTTTGTTATTTAATCTTAGTACTGAGTCTTCGACATTAATTTTTCCGACCACCATCTATTTTGTTTTTTTTTTGCGTTTATTGTTAAGCCCTTTTTAGTGCATTCGTTGTTTACAGCATTCAACTGGGTTTGAAGATCTTCTAGACTCTCTGCCATTATTGCGGTGTCATCGGCATATCTGATGTTATTAATAATTTTACCACCGATCTTAACACCTTCGCCGCGATTATTTAACGCTATTTCAAAAACTGGTTCAGTGTAGGCGTTAAACAACATCGGTGACATAACACATCCCTGTCTGACACCACGCTTAATAGAAACTTTTGCTAAAATCTCTTGGTCCACCTTAACACAAGCGGTCTGATTGTACTAAAGATTTTTGAGCAATCTAATATCATACGTGTCCAGATCATCTGAGTCTAAGCATTGAAATAATAATATATGTGGTACTCTATCAAAGGCTTTTTTGAAATCTATAAAACATACGTACATATTTTCCCTAAACTCAATGCTGTTTTGTAAGAGTATTCTCATGCAAAAAAGAGCTTCTCGAGTACCCATACCGTTTCGGACACCAAACTGCTCATCACCAGTTATCCCCTCACAAAGTTTATATATGCGACAATGCAATATTTACATAAAAATTTTGAGCGTGTGACTCATTAAACTGATAAGTCGATAGTCGCTACATTGTCTGGCATTCTTTTTCTTGGGAATAGTTATAAATATCAATTCTAACCAGTGGTCTGGTAATTTGCCGCTGCTGTATATCTTATCTCTTACTTGGCTCGGCTAAATAAAGGCCGATCCAAAAATTTTTCACCTTCAGTAAGCCAGTGTTGGCTACCTTCAAAGATTATCAGAGGAAATTTTCTAATCGTTCTCACATAGATAGCACTTTAAGTTACCTATAAATCTAAGTAGATTCTTTCGTAGTGAAAAGTAAGTTGGTGACCGCCAAAGAGAATCTTCTAGGATTAAGGATCCAGTAGGAGGAGTTTAGTTGTGAGACTTTTAAAAAGACCCTACTACATAGAATTTAGTCTATCTCACACTTTTACAAGTACTTCAGTAGCTCTGAAATTTTCTAGTGAGAACCTTCTTAATACTATCCCGGTCAATACTGAATATTACTCAAATCACAGGTTCCAGTCCTGGAGGCAGTGACGACGAGATCCGAGTTTTAAGGACCCCAGCCGTTCATTACCCTCTACACCTAAGTATTCTGGTACCCATACCAAATTGTTGAACTTGTTTGTCAACATAGTGATAGCTAGGGTTCTAAAACGAAAGTTGAAAACAGGAACGAGGAATATTTATAAGTTAAAAAATAATCAAGGACATGTCATACATGAACAACAAGAGATACTAAAAATCATCGAAGAGTACTATAGAACATTATATAGTCGAGATGATCACATTCCCGAAGTAGAAATTCCAGCAATACTAAATCAAGGGTCAGAGGAACTTCCAGATATAACCGAAGAGGAAATTAAGTCAGCATTAAAAGGTATGAAGAACAACAAAACACCTGGAGAAGATGGCATTGTAAGTGAAATGATAAAACTAGGAGGCGAATGCGTCATAAAGGCTTTAAAAACCCTTTATAATGCCTGCCTCTTTGAAGGAAATACGCCAGAAAAATGGAATAATGCCATTATGATAATATTGCATAAAAAAGGAGATGTAACAGAAATTGGCAACTACAGACCTATCAACTTATTATCTCATTTATATAAACTCTTTATGAGAATAATTACTAACAGACTGGGACCTAAGCTAGATTTTCATCAACCTCTAGAGCAGGCCGGATTTAGGAGTGGCTTTGGAACAAATGACCACCTACAAGTAATAAAATCCTTGATAGAGAAAGTTATAGAATACAACAAGCCATTGATATTAATATTTGTAGACTTTGAGAAAGCATTTGACTCAGTCCAGCATAGCTCCATGTTAAGAGCTCTTACAGAGTGCAGTATTGACCATAGGTACACAACTCTTCTTCGAAATATATATGATAGCGCAACAGCTGCTGTAAAAATGTACTATGGTGACACAGACACATTTCCCTTGGAGAAAGGTATTAGGCAAGGAGACACTATCTCTCCTAAACTATTCACCGCCCTATTACAGAGTGCTATGAGAAAAAATAATTGGGAAAATATTGGATTAAATATAAATGGGGAATTTTTGAACAACTTGAGGTTTGCAGACGACATAGTCCTTATTGCAGATCAGGTAGATCATGCATGCCAACTTCTTCAAGACCTTCAGAGCTCTTGTGCACGAGTTGGCCTTAAAATTAATGTTTCCAAAACACAATACATGACCAACCTGGTACTGGCAAAAAACATTTCCACTAATGGCACGCAAATTGAACAAGTGTATTCCTATAAGTATCTGGGCCACGAGATTAAATTGGGAAGAGACAATCAAACAACAGAGTTAAAAAGGAGAATAGGACTGGCATGGGCAGCTTACGGAAAACTGAGGGAAGTCTTTAAATCAGCTATTCCCATGTGCTTGAAGAGAAAAGTTTTTGATCAGTGTGTACTTCCAGTTCTGACATATGGAGCAGAAACATTGACACTTACCAGAAAAGTAATTAATAAGATACAAGTGGCACAGAGAGCGATGGAGAGGTCAATGTTGGGCGTATCACTCAGGGACAGAGTTTCGAGTCAGATAGTAAGGAGAAAAACTGGTGTGACGGACGCAGTTGAAAGAATTACAACCCTGAAATGGAACTGGGCAGGACATGTTGCTAGGGTCAGAGATGGAAGATGGACAAAGAAAATTTTAGAGTGGAGGCCTAGACACGATGCTTATCGTAGTCGAGGACGTCCTCCAACAAGGTGGTCGGACGATTTAAAGCGCATCCAGTCTAACTGGATTCAAGTTGCTCAAGATCGGATGCAATGGAATTATTTACGGGAGGCCTATGTTCAGCAGTGGACGCAAAATGGCTAATGATGATGATGATGATGATAGCTAGGGTCCCTTTGCATTCCAGAACTAGCTTGAAACTAACTCTGCTGTCAGAATTGCATAAATGTCTAAGCAGATAGAGATAGTCCTGCCAAGACAAGTCCTACTATCTCGTAAGAATCTCAGCATGAAAGGTTAATGCATACCAAACGAGAGCGTGGGCCTAATTTTCGGTCCATTTGCTTAACACGATCAGAAAAATGAATCGATAAGCGGAATGACGGACTATGCTGTCTTGTATCATGAAAGCATGAGATATTACTCCACGGCTTGCTTCCAAAAGTTACAATGACCAATAAAATCTACATTTATTACCGTAACATTTAAAAATTATATTAAATAAATTAATTTTAAGTTGTTAATTTTTTATTGAAATGGTTTAAAGGTTTATATATTCGGTAGTGGTTATTTCTAAATCATCATATGCACCAAAACATACTTAATATTTTGTAAATGTTTGTTGCAAGGAAGATTGTTTATTATTATTTTATAAAATATTTTAATACACTAATCAAAAAATATTTTCCTGGTTTTTGCTTCATCATTCAATTCCATTTAGTTATCTTTTGACTTGGAACATTGTGCGTCGATAGCAGTATATAAAATATCACAAATACTTTGAGGATGTAAACCACAATCGATGAGTGTAAAGCAACTAGAAAATAAATGATAAGTTTTGTTTGTTTTGTTTTCTGCTTTTCTTTTTCAAAAAAAGCGAAGTCATCGCCATGCTCTTTAAGTTGGCCTCCTTCTGTTTTTCTGGTTTCACTCAGAGTAGCAATATCGATATTATTTTTTTTCAGTTGACGAGATATTATTGCTGTTTCTAGTTGTAATCTATGAATGTCTTAAAGTTCATAAAACTGTTTAAATTTCGACGACAAAGTAGTGTTGCATCTGAACACTGTTATCCAGCCGGACTGTGACTAAGCTGCTCACCTTTAGGTTTAGGTTCAGACTACCATTTGTAGTCCTCTCTCCATTCGAGGTGAGCAAAGTTGAATCTAAATAAAATTGATCAGTCACAAATGAAGTACACTGACAAATGTACTAAGCACTTAAACAGTAAAAAGTACTTTTTGCAAACATTTTCTTTACTACTTTATAAAAACTTATTGAAACTGATATCATTTTAATTGAATACTGAAACTGCTGACCGAAACAATTCGTTGTTGCTACAGCTATACCATTCCTGTAGATTCTCTAGCCAGGAGTTCCATCTTCTTCCTATGGACCTTTTTCCTGTTATTTTCCCTTGCATAATTATTCGAAGTTCATATCTTTCGCCTCTTGTAATGTGTCCCAAGTATTGCAGTTTTCGTTGTTTGATATGACATATGACTTCCTTTTCTTTATTCATTCTTCTCAAGACCTCGACATTTGTGACTCTCTCGGTCCATGATATTTTCAGGATTCTGCGATACATCCACAGTTCAAATGCCTCATTTTGGTATCAATCTTTTTCAACGTCCATGACTCCATTCCGTAGAACAGCACTGAGACTTCGCCTGATCTCATCAGGCGAAGTTTCATTTCAAGGCTCAAATCTCTTCCGCAGAACATTCTCTTCATTTTAGTGAATATGGATCTGCCTTTTTCCATTCTTATTTTGATTTCTGCTGAGCTATCGTTGTCTTCATTTATAAAAGTGCCTAAATATTTGTATTTGCTAACTCGATCGATAATTGCATTGTGTAAATATAAATTTTGGACATTTTGTGTTGATTTCGATATTACCATAAATTTAGTTTTCTTTATGTTCAAAGATAGTCCAAATTCTTCGCTGCAGTCTGCTATCTTATTCACCAATGTCTGTAGCTCTTCAAGTGTTTCTGCGATCAGAACGGTGTCGTTGTCAAATCTCAGATTGTTTAATCTAACACCATTTATTGTAATACCTACGGATTGCTCAAAGAGTGTTCTATTCATTACGTCTTCGAAATAGAGATTAAACAGGGTTGGTGACAGTATACACCCTTGTCTCACACCTCGTTTTATTTCAATTTCTTCAGTGGTATTATTCTCTACTCTCACTAAAAATATACAGGCTTCTAAAACACGAAAGAGAAAGTATAACCCTAGAGACGACAAAACTTATACAAAAACTAATATTGCACTTCAAGATACCAGACGCATGGAGAAACAGCATAATGATACCAATGTTCAAGAAAGGAGATAAAGAAGATCCCAACAATTATAGAGTTTTAAATCTACTGAACACCGCACTTATGCTTACCACAAAAGTCCTTACCAACAAAATCAATAAACTAACAACTTTATCAGATGAACAACAAGGATTCAGATCCGGAAGATTATGCGTAGAAGCCGTATTTGTACTAAGACAAATCACAGAAAAGGACATTGAGTACAACAAACTAGCATATCTATGTTTTATAAACCTGATAAAGGCTTTCGATCGCATCCAAGTCGAAGACGTCTTACACCTACTGCATAAAAAAAACATACCAACCAATATTATACAAACCATCGAAAACATCTACCTCCATAATCTAATACAGGCAATGGTATAAGTCACCAAATGGACGAAGAAGTATTGGCAAACCAAGAAAAAGATGGTGCACTTATTTATACAATTTAGGAGGCTAATATTGAAGAAGAAACAGGCTTTAATGCCCACATACAAGAAGGAAGAAGAAAAAGAAGAAAATATACGGGACATTCAATTTAAAAAAGATTTCAGTGACGTCAATATTTAAAGGTGATCGATACTGTACATATCTTGTATCATAAGAAAAATTCAAATTAAAACTAAAATCCGACTTGTGCGATGATTTTTTTTACAAATAGGCAGTTTGTCTGCTATTGGAAATATTGCAGACTTTTGTCACTCTTTGTATGTACTTTACGCTCATCTTTTACTTGCAACATACATTTAGATTCATTGTATATTCGGAATTTATTGCCATTCATATTAATTTTGTATCTAAATATAGTTTATTCACGTAGTTTAAAAGCTTAAAATCTTTTTAATCTAAAATACACATTTTATTATCGATCTAAATACAAAAATGACACCTTCAGACCTACATTAAATTACTGGGCTCCGGCCTTTCGACGCATCTGGGCCGATTGACAGTTATTCGATGGTACTTGCAGCTGGACTACAAGGACCTCAAGCTCCTGATGAACAACGAACCAGCCGATAGACGCCGGGAACCGAAGAAGAAGCAAAAGACTTCCTAGTGGTCACTAACCAGTGTCAAAGACAAATGGAAAGTGCGCTTCGAAAAAATCCATGAAAAGTCTGATTAGCATTTACATTATTAGTCATCTGTAGCTAGTGATTTTGTAAATTGGTAGACGGTGTTAAACAACTGAACTTTCCGAATTCAATTAAATGGAGAAAATATTAGCTAATATTATTATATATTAATCTATTTATCTGATGTTGAATTAAAGCTATTTCTATTTTAAAGTTATTACTCTATATTACGATTTATTACACGTATAAAATTTATTATAAACAAATATCCATATAAAAAGATTTCAGTTATTTCCATTTATTACATGTACATAATGTTTGATATACCTCCCCAATTTACAAAGAGAATAAATAAATCTTAGGCACATTAAACCATACTTCTTAAATTACAGATTGGCATTTTATCCCAACACAAAAGCATCTTCTGATTATAAAAATGTAACCAGTAAATTATCAACTACGAAATTTGTTGTATAAGAAATTTATTCAACATTTTATATGTGGAATATATTATAAATAGTTATCAAAATTAATAAAAAGTAAAGGCGAGATTTCAAAAACATATTCAAGTACACTGTTTTGGTTCAAATCCAAGAAAATATCTGGAGAAAATGTCGCAATATTATCGTATAAGGTTGGTCTTGTTGTTCATGTTTCTATCCTGTCTTGAGATTGGATGTTACCTAGACTATCCCAATTTTTCTTATATCTGGTTAAATGGTTTGCTTGTTGTGAATCGACGCCCATTCGTTCCGTTCAGGAAAGACGGCGATATTGCCGATAGGCTCAATAAAATTGTATGTCATTCTTTGTTTGGATATTGTTCTATTCACCACTGGAGTTTTCATATCTATACCAATATGTTTATTACTCCATATTGCTTCATTTAGTCCACCTGCTACTTTCTTAAATTTTGTAACTTGGGGTTTTAATTATTCTCCATCTCCGTATTATTACATGTATAGCTTCCATATGACCTCGATATTTCTATCGCCAAATAATTAAATTTCATTGCCATCTCTATTAATTTTTTGTCAACTTCAGCTATATATTCTATCATATATATTCATATATACAGAGTGGCCCAAAAGTCTGGAAACGGCTAATTATCTCCGCTATAATTTGGTATTTGCAATGTTGCCAGATTTTCAGTTTCTCTTATATTACTAGTAACTTTGGTTGTTCAAATGCTTTACCCTGTATATTCAGTCATTATTGGAATCTCCTATTAAATACGAGTTCAACCATATGTAACACTTATAATTTTATGTAGTCTGGAAGGTCTTAAATACATAAAACAGAAGTCTGGCAACGCCTAAATTGTTTCAATACATTTTTTAATACTAACTATTTGCAAATACATTAAAACGTAACAATTGATTGTTAAGAATATTTTTTAACATAATAGTTACGTTATTAAGTGTTCAAAATATGCTCCATTTGTGAGTTGACAGCACTCTAATGGATGGTAGAATGCGTCTACCATATTTCTCCATGATTGTCTAGAAATTATTCGAGATCCATCGATAATTCATTGCCTTGGCTATGCCAGACTTGCTGGTTAAGTTTTGTAAACTGAATTTTTCAAGTATCTCTAATAAAAATAATCTTTAGGATCGAGATCGGGTGAACGTAGAGGCCATTCAATTCTACCTTGTCTACCAATTTATCGTCCGAGAAATATCTCATATAAATATCGCCGAACATTTACACCAACTATCTGACGTTAAATTTCTTTCGATAAAAAATGGCCCAATTAAATAAGTACCTACTATAACTGACCATACATTTAATTTTTGTGGTCTTTGAGTATGGTTTTCATGCATTCAGTGTGAATTTCATACGAGTTCAGCTACTCAATAAGAGTTCAACCATATGTTCACTTGATTTTATGTAGTCTGAAAGATCTTAAATAATAAAACAGTGCAAAATATGTAGATTTTAATAAATTTAAATATTTAAATGGAGAATGCTGTGATTTTGACATTTGTTCACCATTTAAATTATGAACTAAAATTGACAGTAGTTGTGGTTCAAAAAGTTCTGCAATTTAAATTGCTTCTCTAAAATGCCGTTCTCTAAACCGTTCTCCTATTCATAAGACGACGGTACAAAAAACTGTAAGGCGATTTGAGGAATCTGGAGAAGTAAAAAAAATTATACCGATCAGGTTGACCGAAACGAGTTATCAATGACAACAAAACTTCAGATATAAGCAAAGTTTTGTTGAAGATCCACATACATCCCCAGGCAGGGTTGCACAAGTACATGATGTAGATCATTCTTCAGTCTTACGTTTATTACATAAAAATAAATTTAAATCATACAAAATTAACTTATTGCAAGAATTAAGTGAAGATGACTTTGGTCGTAAATTAGAGTTTACTGAGGTAATGATGGATAAAATTGAAAATTATTAAAATTTCGTTAACAGAATATGTTTTTCCGATGAAGCAACTGTTACACTGTGTGGAAGTGTAAATCGACACAATTTAAGGTACTGGTGTGACGTAAATTCACACTGAAGACTGAATGCTTAAAAACCAGACTCAAAGACCACAAAAATTAAATGTATGGTCAGATATAGTAGTTACTTATTCAATTGGGTCATTTTTTGTCGAAAGAAATTTAACGTCAGATAGTTAGTGTAAATGTTCGGCGATATTTAGATGAGATATTTCCTGAACGATAAATTGGTAGACAAGGTAGATTTGAATGGCCACACGTTCACCCGATTTCAATTATAAAGATTATTTTTATTAGGGATACTTGAAAAATTCAGTTTACAAAACTTAACCAGCAAGTCTTGCAGAGCTAAGGCAACGAATTATCAATGAATCTCGAATAATTTCTAGACAATCATGGAGAAATTTGGTAGACGCCTTAAAAAAGCCGTTAGCATTAAAAAATTTATTGAAACAATTTAGGCGTTGCCAGACTTCGGTTTTATGTATTTATGACCTTCCAGATTACATAAAATCATAAGTGTTACATATGGTTGAACTCGTATTGAATAGGAGATTCCAATAATGACTGAATATACAGGGTGATGTATTTGAAAAACCAAAGTTACTAATAATATAAGAAAAACTGCAAATCTGGCAACATTGTAAATATCAAATATGGAATCTCCGTATCCCAAAATAGGTGTACCTCAAATTGTGTACAATTATGATTAGCATTTTACGAGATAATTAGCCGTTTCCAGACTTTTGGGCCACTCTGTATGTTATTTATTAACCATTTATTGATGAATAAGTCGGCATTCAGATCCAGTTCAGTAGATACTTTATGTGTTTAAAGCAACGAACCTCCGCTTTCGATCAGACATCAACAGCTAGTTCTGAACTATACTGCTAGAATATTAGCTATTCGTAAACTTCCTTACTTTTGCCAAATTACCCACAGTTTTATTTTTCACACACTTTTTAGAGTATTTTCAACATATAATTCAATTCCCATTGCTTAAGTGATTAGAATCAATTTTGTAATCCTAAAACTTAATACAAAGCTTCTTTACTTTGAACATTTTCCTTAATTCTTCTTTTTATATCCTTAAAGCCATAAATATATTAACACCACAGCTTTATGAACTAACACTCTTACACTTGTCAATTATTTAAAAAAGTATTTTTACCACATATTCAATTTCTCAAGATACCTATAAAGAAATCCATTTATTGGCCTTTCAATGAGTTTTTTTACAATTGACTCTTTTATATAGGAAATTTTAGCTATGAAACAGCTGATCTTACTGCAAATTTAGCCCTATTATCAACAAATAATAGTAAAAGTACCCAAAGTAACTGCCAATTATCGTAACCATATTTAAACGTTTCAAACTCAACTGTTGGCAATCTAATTGAACTATACCTTTATTCAATTAAAAGAAATACAACTAAATTGAACATTATTGGATGTGCAGAAACAAAAAACCATAGTACTTAGAAGGTACACAAATAGATACCTAAACGTATTCCAATAATGTGCCAATATGAATCCAATTTTCACTAAATTCTCCTTCATTTTTCCTTCTTTTGCCTTTGTCTTATTTCTTTCTGCAAGAGGGTAAATTGGTAACAATGGTAAGATAATACATATCTTAACACTCCATTTAGCAGCACGTTTCCCTCGTTTTTACTCTTTTTTGAGTTATACCCAATTTCATGCCTCCTTATGTCTCTAGATGCACGAATGAATTTTACTAAATTGGAAACAACAAATCATGTTTTATATGGATAAACTATTTTACTTGAATCTCTAATGTATAGTTATTTATATTTATGCTAGATATACTTAAAATTTAATAATATTCTGTTTTTATTGATATCGATTTATAGACCAATCAAGTTAGTTATAACTGTATAAACGGGTTTGACAGTTGAAATATGTAGTTTGAGATAATACAAAAATACTCTTATCTAGGGATTCATCAGTTTTTTAGTGGATGTAAATTAACAGTCAAAAGCGCTTGTTCATCGCTGAATTAATATGTTGATGGCAAATAGTCTTCCTCCTCGAGTAATTCTCTTATATATTAATACACTCATAGTCGGTACTATCCGTAAAATCTATGGGGTTCCCACAATATTACAACTTTATTAGACTTCATTTTAGATGACAAAAAAGGCTGGCATGGGTATTAGGAGACCACAGCCTATAAAATTGAAGTTTAAATTGACTCTAACCGTTAAATGTTCTTGTAGGCATAGTTTTTTATCAATACAATATATAAACTACAGATAGATGGAAGATTGCCGATTAAAAATTAAGATCTATAAAATAACAGTAAAAAATTTTGAACTGAGGTCAAAATAGACCCGGCCAGTCCGATGAAAGTTAACGCTGATGGACAAATTTGGCAGAAAAAAGTTATTGCGAAATGAATAACAAAATCGCGGTTTTTTAATATTGTTAATAACACTAAAAAATTCATGAATCCCTAGAAGAGAATCTTTTTGTATTATCTCATACTACAAATTTTAAGTATCAAACCTATCTATACAACAATGTTGAGTAAGAATCTAACTTAATTGACCTATTCTGCCATGTAAAAAAGACATTTATTTTTGAAATATATCACAGAAAGTAAAGGCGCACAGATCTGATATTAAAACATAAATAAGAAATAGTATTTTACTTTATAAATATATTTTGTGATTTGTATTTAATTCAAAAAATCAAATATTTATTACAATCGTGAATGTTATGTTTGTTTAATAAAAAAACTTTATATGTAAAAGGTTTTTAATCTATTTTTACCTGGATTCGAAACCTTAACTGGAATATCTCATTATCTGAAGATTAAAAGTGGAATTAATTTACTTTGAATGATGGCTTGGAAGCCAATTTTCTAATAAATGTACAATTATTCTGCCTACGGTAAGTATTTTTGTGTCATTGCTTTTGTCAATGAAATTATTTTTTGAGGAGCTACAACTTTTTGAAAAAGATGCTCTGAAAATAAATTCAAGAAATTTTTGTAAAACAAATTGTCTTATCACATTCGTAACAACAACGTCGCTAGTATTAATCATCATTATTAAGTCACTCAGAGCTAACTTCGAGATGCATGCATATCCGTAAGGAATATTTGGACATCCATGACTTGTATAGAGGAGGGTTGGTACCTGTTCTAGACGCTTTAAAAAACATCACACGTAGCCTTTTGTAGTGAGTAGACAAGAAGGAGGTAAAAAGATAATTATATCAGAGTAAGGGACAAAATTCATCACTGATCTGTTAATTTTTTCATTCAATATTAACACTACTTCTGTCTTTTTTTTTTCTTCTGAAGTTGCTTATATTCTTGTGATGCAACAACCACGTTGATGTATCTCATTCTAGTCACAGCATCAATTTTGGCTTGTAGAATCATATAACTATAACATTAATATTTCGTTAAGCAGTTCACTCTCCTAGGCATGCTATTTATGCATTTCCCTGCGATTTCTTTTAAATTTTTGGTGTGATTCCAATGGAAAATGATTCTTTCTATCAACTGAACCTTGTTGGTAATTATTTCCTTGGCCAACTCTCTTTTTAGACACTTCCAGACATTTTCAATGGGGTTCATGTCGGGTGAGTTGTCGGGCCATGGTAAAAGTGGAATTTACTGTTCTAACAAAAAATGGTTAACACTTATAACCGTATGGCAAGGTGCTCTATCCTGCATAAGTATCTTATGGCTATTACTAAACCATTCGTTCACTTGTGGATTAAATTTTGTCTACAAAACCCTTTTATATTGGTCTTGTCGCATGGTTCCTTCTACGACATATCTTTGCCACTAATTACCGACCACCTCATTACTAAGGTGTGATGTTTAATTGTATTAATTGATTTGTAAATGATTTGTAATAAGTTACCTTGCGCCAATCATCAATAGACCAGTCTTTATGAATCTTGATCCGAACTATGCTATACAAATTTCGGCGTTCGGCTACCGATACTAAGCATTCTGCTTTTTCCAACATATTTCTTAAATCTCTAGGGGTGGCTCTTCTGTGGGTTACAGCTAATTTTTTTAAGATTCGTTGTGCCCTGGGTGTGACTGAAGGTTTTTTGCCACACTCATTCAATACCTTAGTATCCAAGTGAGCATACTTGCGGTGCAATTGAAATAAAAAAACTAAAATTTATATGGCGAGTCTAATAATTATATATGACTCTTAAAAAACATCGGATAGCACCATATTTTAAATGCCTCTAACTGTTTTATGGCATCTTCTAATGTTCCTAATACATACCTTAATCTTTGGATAGTGATTGTTAGAAGAGTATTACATTATTATACTAGTATTTAAATGGAATGGTGAATCATCGTAAAAATATTAGTATATCTCGTAGGAAAATTTAAGTCGCTAGATTATGTCTTGTTCAAACCGAAGTATGTACATTGACCAGTAGGTATTCCAGTCGTCAGACTAAAATACCACTGAACCTCTAAAAATCATACGAACAAGCTGAATTTTGCCAAAAATATTCATTTTGGGACCCCAAAAATGATGCAAAAAATTAAACCACTTTTACCCCCGGGATTACCCCTAAAACTCCTCTTGCATGGATTTTGATTGTCAGTTACGCGCGCGACATCAATGTGTACAAAAATGCTGGATTTAAACTTTCACATAACAAACTATCTAAAACATTTAAAACTTTCTTTTCAATTACACGAGTACGTTTTTTAAAAAGCCAACCTTCTGCTATAAACTCATCGAGCAAAAAGACAACAGAGGGAATGTAAAAGTAGTGGGGGCAAAAATATTGTTAGACAGGAAGTTCAATCTTGAGAGGCCACATTAAACAAGGAAAGAGAGTCTTTCCTTGTTTAAGAAATCAAATTTCGTTGGGTTATGTTATTGTTTGTCCTAACTGTCACATGAAATCTTATTTATAGTGAAGTTTATTAACAATTATGTCCCATTTTAGACTGTTATCTTTTATATTTATTTAAAGTGTCTCGTCTAAGACACATTCTGAAAACTATTTTATAGCTATTGTTAATAAATGTCGGAAAATTTAAATTGGGCGCATTCGCATTTCCGGATATGTCCGCCATCAGAGACCACTTTTTTGGTTTCTGTTGTGTATTTGGTATTTCTTACTTAAATAAGGTAATAATTAATAATACAACGTGGTTTTATATCATTAACCTTTATTGCCTAATAACTAACTAACTTCATTCCCTTGTGTCAGTGAGCGGTGTTGCCTACCTGTGTTGCCAAGTAAATAATACCTCCTCTCTTGACCAAAATTCATAAATACAGATTGAAATAAGGATGTACTTACAAATTCATCCTCTGAACAGGTTTACATACTCTACTTGAACGTCTTAACACTGGTTCAGCTTCAGTGTGAGCCTCAGGTACTGTTTGCTCTATTGTATCATTTAGAAGTTCTTGTACATTTGTAGGTGGTGAAACGGAATTGGGTTCAGGGACAGATACCTCCCTTGGAACTATACTATGTGTAACTGTATCAGGAATGAAACAAGTTGGGTTATATTCTACAGGTGTATCCTGCCCAATTACTCTAATTTGGTCAATATGACGTCTCCACGTCCTACCATCATCTAACTTAACTAAATAATGTAATAATCCTAACCTTAGTATAACTTTGCCAAATTGCCATTTGGCATTAAAGTAATCTCGCACTGAGACTCTGGTATATATAGCAACATTTCTAAGACTCTGGTCTGTGTAAGCATTTTTGTCATGAGTAAAAGGTTTAAGTAAATCTAATCTATTTCTAATCTGCCTTCCTAGCATACGTTCAGACGGGCTTTTGCCAGTTACTGTGTGAGGTGTTCTACGATACTGCATTAGTAACTTGCACAATTCAAGTTCTCTGTCTTTCTCTTCACTGTGCATGGCACGCAGACAATTTTTTAGTGTTTGGACATATCTCTCCCCCTGGCCATTCGTGGCTGGGTGATAGGGTGCAGTAAATTTATGTGTGATACCATTATTCTTCATAAATTCTCTAAATTCATGAGAATCAAATTGTCTACCATTAGCAGTAACAAATACTGTGGGTATTCCGAAAGTAGTGAAGATTTTTCTACAAATTTCGATTGTAGTTTTTGTAGTAGTGTCTTTCGTGAAATGTATTTCAGGCCACTTACTAAAAGAATCGACTAAAATGAAGTAATAGCCTCCGTTAAAAGGTCCAGCATAGTCAGCATGTACTCTTTCAAAGCAAAATTTAGGTGTTTCCCAGATGTGGGAATTGTCCTTAACAGGATTGTTTTTGTGCTTGTTGCAATGAAAACAATTTTTACATAAAGATTCAATATCCTTGTCTATGAAAGGCCACCAGCAGTAACTCCGGGCTAAAGACTTCATTCTCACCATACCAAAATGCGCAGTGTGTAATTCATGCAGAATTTTATTTCTTAATTTCATAGGTATTAAAACTCGTTGTCCTCTCATTATGACTCCAGACTGTAGTGAAAACTCTGATTGATCTACGCTAAATCTGAATTGTTTTTCAACAACCTCACCAGTTTGTAAACCTAATAGTAACTTTTGTAAAGTAGCATCATTTTTGGTATGAAAAGATAAACTGTTAACATCTGTAGGTAAATTTTCAATCTGATTAAGTTCGAATATGTCTGGTTCATCATGAGTATAATTTTGTTCATTTTTAATAGGTAAACGTGAAAGAGCATCTGCATTAAAATGAGAATCTGTATTTTTGTATCGAATATCATACTTTAGACCTTGTAAGAAAATTGCATAATGCTGCATTCTTGTAGCACTTAAAACTGGTAGACTTTTATCTGGTGCAAAAATCTGAACTAAAGGTTTATGATCAGTGTATAAAATAAAATTTCTAGCATATAGGTAATTGAAGAACTTTTTCACACCAAAAATAATGATGTATGCCTTTTTATCTATTTGAGAGTAAGGGTTAACATTTGAGAAGCAAGTTGTATCGGTCTTTCCGTATATATATATATATATATATATATATATATATATATATATATATATATATATATATAATCGGTTTAAAACGTCCTCCGACGTCTTCCGATGCCCAATCTCCATGCATCTCTATCTTCCCAAAGATCTTCGTCTAAACCTCTCTCTCGGATCTCTCTGTCTATTCCTTCTCTCCAGCTCTTTCTGGGTCGGCCTCTTTTTCTCTTTCCATGTGGTGACCAATCTATAATCTGTTTGGGCAGACGATATTCTGGCATTCTCTGCACATGTCCATACCACTTTAGTTGTTGTACTCTTATATCTTCGACAAGGTCTTTCTGTACCGTCTGGAAAAATATGGGACAGTACTGCAACACCGCTCACTGACACAAGGGAATGAAGTTAGTGAGCGGTGTTGCCTACCTGTGTTGCCAAGTATATAACAGTTTCCTTTTCATAACGATTAGATTCCCTCTTTTATCTTTTTGCTCGATATAGAAACTACATCCAAAATTGTCTTCTTGGATGCATTTCCCGTGACCTGCGATTGTTTGTAATGTAAAACATTAAATTTTGCTTTTTTGTTCACATTTCAAATAACTATTTGTTGCAAAAACTCAAAATTGAAATTTCGTGTCATAGGTTTTAAGACTTGATCTCTAAAAAGGAAAATTTTACTACGACTGATCAATAAAAATGATCAATTTTATTGGTCTCACGAGAATCGTAAAAAATGGTAAAAATCGCAAAATATTTATTTATTTAATACCTTCGGAAAAACTATAGCTGAGTTTATTCTCGGCAAAATACAAAAACTGTGTACGAAATCTGCACTCTTTACCTTTAAAACGCAGCTTGATTTTTGTCAATAGGATACTTGGATCAAAAGATATCGAATTTTTACCGTCGAGCTGATAAAAATTTTATTAGACATTGACTGCGCGCGTGTAACTGACATTCAAAATCGACGGTCACTTCAAGCATTGTTTCCAAGAGAACGGTTTATTTACGCAAAAAGTGTTAATCAATATTTTTTTTATGTAATGTTACAGTTTAACACTTTTTTCTACGGCATATAGATTTTTGGTAAATCGATTTTTTCTTTTTACCCCATACAACTCTCTGACGACTGGACTACAGCAATATGATCCAGAAATGTACTTTTCGTACTAGATATACAATATATTAATAGTAAATTCTAACTTCTCTGTACATGCAATGATATTTTTTAAATGTTTATACATAAAAGAGTAATTCCAATGCAATTTAGAGATTAATATTATTACAGACATTTCAATAGTGAGATAAGTGTTAAGAATAAGTTATAAGAATAGTTAAATATATTTCCAATGTCTGTATATAAGGAAGAAACACCAATCGTGTACACTAAGTTTTTAAAATATATAGTAACAACGTCATACCTTAAGATATAAGTGACAGATTTGTGTAATTTACTATCTTCCATGATTCCTATAAGTTTCTAATAATTAATTGATGTGTATCAAATCAAATAAAACGTATTTAATTATTTAAAATTATAAGCTACCAATTTTCTGCAATTGATAATAAAATGTGGCACAGAATATTTTAATTATTGAAAGTTTTATTTAAAAATCCTTTATACAAGTTATAAAATTAAAAAGGCCCTTTCGGGCTACATCACAACATAATGTTTTCGGACTTGCTATGTGTGCAGGTTTACATGAGTCAAGCCTATAAATATGTGGGCAAAAACCCTTAAAATGGTACAGAATTTGTTGTTCATTACATCTTTGTTAACCTTCCGTCTTGGCGCGGTCTCCAAACCAAAAGAAATGGGCTCGGTGTATCAATTTTATTACGCGTCTGTTTACGCGTCTTATTGTCAATAATAACAAATTATTTTATTGCTATTTTAAAAGAGGTTAAAAACGGAAAAGCCGCAGGTCCTGGAGACATTCCCATAGAGCTGGTTAAATATGGGCCGACTGCACTTTTAGAATTAATAGTAGACCTTTTCAATAAATGTATGTGTGGAGACCAGGAAATTCCTAAAGATTGGAATAAATCTTATATAAGCTCCATATACAAGAGAGGGAATAAAAGGGACTGTTCCAATTATAGAGGTATTAGTGTGACGAGCTCTGTGGGCCGGTTGTACGGCAGAATATTAAAGAAGAGGGTTGAAAGACGGATACAAGATATTAAAGAACAAAGCAGCTTTCGTACCGGGAGATCCTGCCTTGATAATATATTTATCCTACGACAAATAATTAAAAAGCGTGTCGAAAGAAGTAGAGAGACCCATTTGGTATTTATAGACCTTGAGAAAGCATATGATAGTGTCCCGTTAAAGAAAATGTTTGAAATAGTTGTGTAAAAATTGGAACCAGAACCTCAAATGAATTTAAAGTCACTAAAGGCCTAAAGCAAGGATGCTGTTTGTCACCGACACTCTTTAAAATATACGTCCAAGAAGCATTGAGGAATTGGAGAAATAAATGTCGATTTATGGGCATCGAAGTGGGACAAGAAACTCTGTATACATTGTTGTTTGCAGATGATCAGGTGGTGGTTGCAACCGATGAGGAAGATATAAATTATATGAATCGAAAATTATTTGAGGAATATGCCAAATGGGGGCTTACTGTAAACATAAGCAAAACAGAATATTTAAAAATTGGAGGAAATACCACAGATCTGAGACTTGAAAACGCAGTCATAAAAGGCTGCAACCAGTATAAATATCTAGGAAGCATCATATCAGCAGATGGCAGAGTTAAGATAGATGTACAAAACCGAATAACCAAGGGAAAAAATGCATCCGAATACTGAATTCATTACTGTGGTCTAATAAAATAAAGATGCATACCAAACTTCGCGTATACAGAGCAATTGTAGAACCAATTACCACATATGGTGCCGAATGTTGGACGATGATAAAGAATGAACGAGATAAAGTAGACGTTGTGGAAATGGATTATCTTAGAAGGTCATGTCGAGTATCGAGAATTTAAAGAATCAGGAATGAGGAAATACGAAACCGTACAGGAATAAGAGATACTCTTTCAGATAGAATACAAGGAAGGCAATTACAATGGTATGGTCACGTGATGAGAATGGAGGAGGAGCGGTGGCCAAAGAAAGCCTTAATGTATGTTCCGCCAGAAAGAAGGAAAAGGGGAAGACCACAAAATTCCTGGAGAAGAGAAATTACAAAAACAATGCAATCTAGAGGCTTAGAAGAGGGAGATTGGGGAGATAGGAAAAGATGGAGGCTGAAATGCGGGAAGCGGCAATCGCCGTAGGACCCCCGTTATATGATGATGATGATATTTTATTGCTATACATTTAATACATGTCATCCATGTAGGTAAGTACATGAAAAACTTAAAAATGCATTAGAGTACTAATCATTAACACAAAATGTAACTAACTTTTACTAAAATCTGACGTAGTACTCGCTAAAAAGCACAAAAATCTATTATACTCTTCCCTCATTTATGTCATCTTGTGGTATTTCTGTAAATATCTGGTTTCTTACATTTTTTGAAGTTATACTTAGTCAAACGTCTTTGTCCAATGTATGTATGACATCTCTTGCGTTTTTCGACATGTTTATTTTCTGTTTTCATTGTTCTAATACGGCAAATTCTTTCAGACGTTGTTGTAGGCCAATATGAATTACTGATGTTTCTGAACTTGGTCGAACTATATGAGGTTAAATTAGTGCATGTCACCAATCTTTCAAAAATGTTTTTCTTCGAATAACATTTTTATCATTGCCAAAATATATTACCTTGGCATTGATTCCACTAATATCAAGCATAGCGAAAAATACCAACATGGGCCAACGACGAACATTTGTAGCTACGTCGTATGATGCACATAATTTATCTGTTGTGTCAACTCCACCTTTGGTGCGATTGTAAAAGGTGATAAACGATGGCTTCTTTTTATCTCCTATTTCAAGATTAGTAAAGGAATCTTTATGTAGACTTGAAGCGAGAATGATACATTTTTCTTTTCTGGGAACGTAAGAAATCAAACTGTACCAATTTTATAAAGCAAGCAAGCTACTATTATTTAGCATTTGTCTTATTTTGAAGGAATTCAGGTGGAATTTAGACTTTTTTTTTTCAACGTGCCCACCTAAAAAGGTTTCTACGTCGAAACTCATCTATCAATGGAATACTGGTAAACCAGTTATCAGCAGTAACGTTTCGTCCTGTCTGATAAATAGGTTGGCAAAGTCACAGAACAACATCGGACGGTGAATTTCTCAATCGAAATGGGCCTTTAGTTTATTGGTTTTTTATTCGGTATGCATTGCACAAAACCGTATCGTCCACGAAAGCCTTCCAATTTCTCATCAATCGTAATGTTGCTTCCTAAACTATTTAATTTCTGTGAATTGTTTAATAAAATTGTAAAAATGTCACGAATTGCTCCAAATTTGTTGGTTTTTCTCTTTCATTTCTGGTAGTGCGATCATCAAATCGCATAAAACGCCTAATCTTTTGATGTTCATGACCAGTCGGAATGTTTCAATACCTTCCTCGTCGGATCCTTACAGGTCTTTTACACTTTGTCTGTTACTTCTGTAAACACCAGCAAAGTATAAGAGATTTATAAGTGCTTTCACATCAACAATGTCTATTGGCTTGGCACCTCTATCGCGTTCGAAGAGCGATTTAACACTTTTAATTATGTTGGTTGGTCTATTGTACAATTCTACTCAATATTTCGTTATCGATAATGCAACTCCAGCATTCCAAAGGAGTTTTTGCTATTCTTACAGCATGTTTTACACCTAGTAACTTGCGAATAAGATTGTATTGTTGCAAATTATTTCTAATGGATCAAAAAATTTTGTTGTTGTCCTCGTTAGATACATCGTAATCATTGTCACTATCACGAGATTCGACTTCATATTCTGCATCTGTATCCTCTTCATCATCAAAATCGTCCTGTGAATAACCTTCGTCGTCGTTAAACATCAATTTTTGTAGCTCTGGTCATCTTCAGGATCCTCCAAGTTATATTTTTTACTACAACTTGCCACGATAAGCGGATTTCCGACCTGAAACAAATATGAATTTGTTAACTTACAAAAAAAACTCCAACCAGGCGCAGTGAATCAGTTTGATGTTTATGAAGTATACAAAAAGAGGTGTACATATGTGAAATTATGAGTATAATTTCAGTGTATGAGGACTGTATTACATAGGGCTGTTTTAAATAAATTAGGATATGTAGTAAAGGGTTATACAGACAATAGCAAATACTACTACTACTACTTGTCGGTTTATAACGTTCTCCGCCGACTTCCCATCGCCACTTATTCTGGTTGTTCCAGTTGTCCGGTTGTTCCATAGGTCTTCTTCTATAGCCCTCTCTCTCAGTTCTTTATTTATTCCTTCGCTCCAACTTTTTCTTGGTCTACCTCGTATAAAGTGATACTTTTTACTATAGTCTCATATGTCCTTTTTTTATTTTCTTTGCTGATGGATTGGTTCCATAAAATGCTGTTTAACATTGTGATGGCTTTTCTCCCTGACGTATTTCTCTCTCTTATGGCATTGTCTAATGTTCCATCTTGTGAAATACTGATACCTATATATTTGTAGTCACCGCAGTGCTTTTTCGTGGTGTTATCGTCTAATATGAGATTTTTTTGTCTATAGCATTGTAGTTTAATCTATAGCATTGATAATAGCAAATCAAGTTTATAAAAATTCTAACTAATACTACTCATGCGGTAACTAAACACTCGCGGTATTTACAGGCTTTTACTTGTGATTGATCTTCGTACGGGGGAGCTGTCTTTACCGGTTTCTCAACACGTGTCTCGCGGTACTAACACTAAGATCGCGAGATAGATAGAGCATATTTGCGTATGTATACGATTCAAAAAAAGATTCGCGGGTTTTTCGCATAACTTTAAGCGAGAGAGAGAGAGAGAGAGAGAGAGAGAGTCTGTTGCTAGCGGCAGTCAACAGTAGAGAGAATACGTCTATTGCTAGCGATAGCCAACAGGTAAGAGAGAGCACCTCTGCTCCTAGCGATAGTCAGCAGGCAAGAGGGAAGACGTCTGTCGCTAGCGATAGTCAACAGGCAAGAGAGAGTCTTTTTTGTCTGCTATCTTACAACTGTCTGTATTTATAACGGAGTGGGGTTGAAGTGGGAGTAGGAAATATTACCAAAGGTTAGACTTGGATAATAATTTTAAAATTGTGGTAGAGAATGATGGGAATTAATATAGCAAAACATAAAATGGTTTTTCGCATGTGAAAAATTAAACAGTAAGTGTAGGTATAATTAAGTAGTTTTGAATAAAAAAGAAAAGGTAGTAGTAGTATAAAGAAATAGTACTTACCAAACTAATAAATGTCACAAATTTACAAAATTTATTTTGTAACGCTAATAGGCGTGGTATATCAAAATACGCAATATTCAAATATCTTTGTTTTAGCAAAAAATATTTACTAATAACCGATCGCGTTCTGCGAAATAATGAGACATAGGAAGCTTTTAGTGACGACAATTCCCGACTTTTTAAGAGACACACATACTGAGACAAAACATTATTGTTGTATCAATTGCCGGAAGGTTAATAAGATTAATGTTTGACTTGATATCCGCTCCCATGGAGTACGGTTAATTGGGCTTCTACTATACTCAGTTCTAAATCTTATCTTTATATCTTTCTAAAGAATTGGAAATAGTTTAATATTATATAGGTACATCTATTGGTACTGCTGAAATATCAATCACTGTAATTTTTGTCTTGTCAGTTTTTTAACTTACTATTATTTGTTTACTTGTGCAAATTTTACAGGAATCATGGCCAACTGATTCAGAACGATGAAAAGTTTGTACAGGAACCATTATATACTATTTAAATGTGATCGCCGAATAGTAATATAAATATGATACTATTATTTTTAAAGAATATTTATGTTTCTCATACGTTGTATCTGTACAATACTGATTTAATTACAGATATGTGAAGCAGTAACTCGAAAGTTTGTAGCAGTGGTAATAATATAACACAACATCTAACATTTTAAAGTAAAGAACCACCGAAAAAAGTTTTAATCAAAGTATAAGCTGTGGAAGTGTTTTAGATGGATAATTAAGTCAGTTTCACTTAACGGCAATAATAAGTTATTCAATATAAGCAAATGTTAAATCTACAAAATATACTACAAGCTGAATTTTGTCGAGAATAATAATTTTGGGACCCCAAAAAAGATGGAAAAGTTTATGACTTTTACCCTTAGGTTTCTCTTTAAAACCCCCTCGTAGGGGGTAAAATCGAAAAAAAAAATCTATTTACTAATAAATTTATTTAACATTTTTTATACAATCTGAGTTCATTTGCGGCAAAATACAAAAATTGCATATGAAAGCTAAACTATATACCTTTAAAACGCATCTTGATTTCTGTGGATAGGACATTTAAATCAAAAAAATATCGAGCTTATACAAATTTAATAACATCGATTTAGTGCGCGTAACTGACATTCAAAATCGACAGTCACTTCAAGCGTTGTTTGTGAGAGAACGGTATTCTACACAAAAAGTGCTAACTTGGTAAATCGATTTCTTTGAGATATTTCCTCCCTACGAGGTAGATTTTAGGGAGTAGCCTAAAAGTAGAAATGGTAAACATTTTTACATCTTTTTTGGGGTCCCAAAATTAATATGCTCGGCAAAATTTAGCTTGTTCGTATGCTTTTTAGAGGTCACGTGGCATTTTCGGCTCTGACGACTATAGTATATTATATGAAACAGTGTCTATACAATTTCTCAGTTATTCCAGAATTTAAATGGGTGGTAAATAAATTTAATATATTTTCAATCGTCATTATCTTTCTTGAAGTTCCATAACATAAGCACTCTGGATTTCCACGGTAAAGCAAGTTCTTATCTTCAATACTACAAGATGGTCGAACTGTTTCAAATTCAGGTCTCGGTTCTCTTTTTGATAATTTACTGTCATGGTCGTTTCTTACAATTTTTGGGTTTTGGATTAGTTTGGGATTTGTTAAAATTTTTTGCTTTGTTTTATCAGTTTGTTTAGTTCGCCACTTTCTACTAGAGATTGCATTATTTAAAGATGATTTTTTTTTGTTTTTTATTTCGACATAACTGCTGTTTTTCGTAGTTTACCAGAATTAATTCCAAGTGTTACAGATTCCTATATTTTTTCGTTAATAAGTATTTGATTATGATCGCTTAAAAAAAGTAGATGTTCAAATTGCAAGATCTAATTGGTTATGGTATTTCAGTGTTCCCGCTTTTTAGTCCATCAGAAAAAGCTTGAAGTGAAAAGATATTGCAAGTTTTCATTTTATATCAGTATTTCATTGCGACATTAAGAGAACCTTTAAAAATATTCTACATATTCCAACAGAAATACTAACTTTTTGGGAATGCAATGGTTCTTTAACAAAAAAGAAAAGAATTGTCTTATATTTTGTGATTCCACATATCCAGAAAGATAAATTAAAAACTTATCTTAAAAAGACCTTATCTTCAACTTTGAGACTCTTTTGAATCAACTGAAATCATTTAAATTTTCATCAATATCATGCTAAACGACTTTAATATTTTCCGCTTTTATTTTTTCGACAAGCACTATCTGCCTCTTTAATTATATATAACCAGCTGTCGATGTACTGTAGAAACCATTCCAGTACACTACTTCAAGATAATTATTTAATTTTTTGCATGGACCTACGGTGCCTACCTCAAAATTAACTTAAATTTATAGATTTAGTAATTACAATCTTTTCTTGAGAACCTTGTAAGTGATCCACATTTCAAGTTGATTAAAAACTGTTCTTGTCTTGACGACGCTGTACGACTTTTTATTTATAATCTAACTGTATTTATTTTTATTTAATTAATACTGGCTGCCTAATTAAAGTCATAATCATTTACGATATCGTTAGTAACTTCATACTTTTCAATGACTTTCCCATCTTTCAATCTGTACCAATTTTCAGTAGTGTAACAAAACTAACCAGGGACCAAAATTCATAATTTATCTGATCATTATTTCCAATACAATCCCAGCACAGTTTCCTCGTAGTCATAATTATTGCTCATGATCAGTTGTAAAATGTCGGGTCTTTTAGAACTAATATCATGGTTGTGACACCCATTTAGGTTTATGGCTTATTGGCGATGAGAGTCTGCTTTCTGTTGTGTGACGAAGACTATTTTTTATTCTTAGGAGGTATTGTTATCCATTCTCAAATAAACTGCCCTCAAAAAATTAAGGATATAGCTACTATTTAGATAAAAAAATTTCCAAAAAAAGTTTTTATTACTTTTAGATCAAATAGAAGTAAATAAGTTCAGTAGATGCTTTTTTATCCACAAAAATTATCATATATAACAATAATTTGAAATGTTTGCATTGTCAAGTCTAAAGAGCATTTCTGAATGGTACACAATATATTTACTATAAATAGAACGACTTTCTTCGAAGACCTGCTAAACTTAAGATATATAAGTAATGACGAATTATTGTCAACATATCTACAACAGGTATCTATTTCGAGTGAGGTCAAGAGCGGCCTTATTACCATTATCGCAAGCTCTGATTTCTACTGATTTAAAACTAAAATCAAATAAAACTAAAGTAAAATAACCTCGGTATACAAACCCTCAAAACAGCCTTTTATATTTTCACCCCCAACTAACATCCAATCATAACCCAATCGCTTGTATTGAGAGACTTTAACAGTCACAGTTTCCTCTGGGGCTATGCAGATTTGGACGCAAATAGAGACGCAGTAGAAGTATGGGCCGAAACAATTGGCCTCACGGTAATCCATGATCCTAAATTTCCACCATCTTTTTGGAGCAAAGTTTGGAAAAGAGGATATAACCCGGATATCTGTTTTTTAAGTAATAACCTCGAAGACCGATGTACCAAAGTAGTATATGGCCCCATACCAAAAACACAGCATAGACCAACTGGTATAAATATCTTTTCAATTGTCAGACCACAAACTATTCCATTTAGTAGAAGATTTAACTTCAAAAAGGCAAACTGGCAAAAGTATGCAGACATGCTAGATTCTGATCTGCTACGTTTTGAACCAAAACTAGAAAACTACGAAAAATTTGTAGAGGTACTCAAAAATGTGTCTATAAAAGCTATCCCCAGGGGATGTAGACAACAATATGTTTCCAGGATGTCCAGCGAGTTTAAAGAACTACTAAGAACTTACGAAACCCTCTATTCCACTGACCCTTTTAACCAAGAAACAGTTGACTGCAGAGCAGTACTACTCCAACAACTAAGTCAAGCCAGACAGGAAAAGTGAATTTAGACCCTGAAAAAAATAGACATAGACAAAAATAGAAATAGACAAAAATAGACCCTTTTAACCAAGAAACAGTTGACTGCAGAGCAGTACTACTCCAACAACTAAGTCAAGCCAGACAGGAAAAGTGAATTTAGACCCTGAAAAAAATAGACATGACACAGTAGCAAAATAGGATGAAACCTTGTATAAAAACTTAGCGGTGATCCAAAAGAACATAAATCACCTTGCAAGGTTACAGCAAACCAAGTCGCTGCTCAACTCCTTATGAATGGAAAAACTACGAACCTGTATAAGGACTCAAATACTAGAAGAAGATTGGATTCGGAAACAAACCACCAAGGAACTCCTTTTACACTAAAAAAACTCTACGGCGGTATAAACAGGTTAAAAAAAGGGAAAGCTGTAGGTGCGGATAATATACGCAGTGAACAAATAAAGCATTTAGGCCAAGGAGCAAAAACTGGATCTTGCAACTTTATAACGTGTGCTGCAAAGCCTGTGAAATTCTAAAATCATGGAGAAAATCTAGAGTAATAGCCTTGTTTAAACCAGGAAAGGCCCAGAAAATCCCAGTAGCTACAGACATTTTTTGCTGTTGTGTCACTTCTTTAAACTATAACGAGCGACATACTCGCCAGAGTAAAAAAAATGTCAAGTATCTCATCCCACAACAAGGAGGATTCAGACCCGGCAAATCTTGCACAGGTCATGTTCTTACACTAACAGAACACATTGAAGAGGACTTTAAAGGGAAACGTATAACAGGGGCTGCTTTCGTAGATTTGAAAGCAGCCTATGGTACAGTAGAATGTCTCGGAAATATTATACGTGGAGAGAAATACACCTTGCTTCAACTGATAATGCAGGGAAAGATCCAACAAAAGATAAGCAATGACCACCATCTTTTTAAGGTCGTATATTCCCTACTGCCAAACAGACGTTTTTTAGTTAAGTAGTTAAGCCTTCCACAGAAATGTGTTTTAGCACCAATGCTCTTCAGTATATACAAAAACGACCAACCTACGCCGACTGAAACCAAGCACTTCCTCTATACTGACGATCTTCCAATATGTACTCAAGGAAATAGTTTTGAAGAAGTGGAGGAGAAACTCGAAACTGCCTTAAAAATAATGTCAGCGCACTACCTGCAGAATTTCCTGAGACCAAATCCCAAAACCCCAAAGCTTGAACACCATAAAAGCGACTAAAATCCAGGCAAAGTTTCCTTGGAACAGTGCAGGATGAATGGCCTGAGTATTTTCCTCTTCTCCAGTTTCAATGGACCGGCCAGTCCCTAGACTTTAAAACGTGGAGAACTGTGAATAGGATAAGAACGAAGGTCGCTCCAGAAAAGTCAAACATGGCAAAATGAGGAAAACTAGACCAAGATGATGTGACTATGGAGAAACACAGAATATGGATCATCTTCTTACATGCAGAAACTGTCCTCATCTATGTACCCTCGAAGATTTGTGTCTCGCCAATAAAGATGGAACCGACGTAGCTCGATACTAGGCCGAAATTTTATAAATGACATGTCAGGACACGATAAAGAAAAGTAAGAAGGTACCAGACAAAAAACCAGTCCACTGGTTTTCCATTGGGTATATTTGCTGACAAACAGATACGCTAGTCTTTATTTACTTCAAAATACAAAAATTAATTTTCTTTCACTTTCTCACAATACTCTTAACTTTGGGGGAGCAGTACCTATATTATTTTATATTTTGAATTTATCTTAACAAGCGTATAGAAGAATTATTGATTGGAACTTAAAGCTGTATTTTCTAGTACAATGTGAACATCTTTAATTTAGCTGTCGAACAATTATTTATTTTATAAACAATGTAAAAATAAATAAATGTAAAAATGTTTTCAATATTTATTTACATATATTATAATAGTATGAGCTTTAATCTTGTGATATACCTAAGTATATTTTTAAAGTTTAAATTGTATCGATTTTAAATTTTATTTTTATCTTTAAATCTGTATCGGTAATTGCACCACAAGATCATTCATGATTAGTTGTAAAAACTTAATTGTCAGTTATATTAGATATACAAATAAATATAAAATTTAATAGTATGGCAATGTTTTACAATTTTTGTCGATGTTTTTTATGAGCATAAAACAATTAAAGATTTAAAATGTATTTTTTTGAATCCTTTCTTCCTTTAATAAAAAAAAGATGACGTTTTTATTTTATAATTACATTGATTATAAATACAAATTCAGCCTCAAAATCAGCCTCATGGATTCTGAGGGAGGCACAAGCTCAACAAACACGAGCCAAAATAGATTCCGTCTACTACGCGAACGACATGAGCGTACTTATCTACAAGCAGATGAAGCAGAGTGAGCATTCTGATTGTTTATTATTCTGTGGCATAAGTATATGGACTGTTGTATAACCGTTAACATAGCATTGTCGTAAAAACAGAACAAAATTGATTAATTTCATCATAAATCATTTATAATGAATTCCACTATTTTCATAGTGCATGATTTATAGTGAATATTTCCAGTATAATTCATGCATTTATTAACTCACATGGATGTAAAAAAATACAAAACTGTATTTTCTGTGTAAATAGCCTATATTATTGTTAAAAGCATCTTTTTGTAGTTCAAAAACTAAGTAAGATGTGCTAGTACTATTAAATGATCTGAAAGTTCATTCAAAGACAAATTCAATGGTTAATCGCCCTATTAGAATACGGCAGTGATATTTGAACCATATAATAATAAATTTAATAAATTGACATAGAGACAGTATGCCAGCCACAGTATATAGCACCAACAGTAGTGTAAGTGGCATATCACATGTGGGGTGAAAGAATTACATAGGCCCAGCCGTTCATAATGACGACGGCGCTACTAGTCACGTTAGGTGAAGTATGACCAAGGTTAGTAAAAGACAGGTTGCATAGTAAATCTGACTTTGACAGAATGAAATATATCACCGTGACGTCACCAATTTTATGAATTGTTTGGAAACAGAATAGGATAAATGGTTTGGAGAATATATTTTGTTGTTAAATATCGTTAGTGCTCTAATTTATGCTAATATATTGAGATATAATGTGTCTATAAGTATCATTGAGTGATTTTTAGTATATAACTTGGACCCAAAACTCTTATACAAGTATTAAGATACATTTAATGTGGTTGTGTCTTACTGGATTTTATTTCTGCCTTATAAGTATATAGTAAAGGTAACATTGGGATTAATTCAGGAAAAACATAAAATGAATTTAAAATGTTTTTAATGATTCAGATGACTGGTGAAAATATTTGCAGTGTATAAATCTGCAAAAATAATTCAAAAAATTCCAATGTTTTTTACATATTCAAAAATGTAATAATTCAAAAGCAATGGATCAGCAAGTTTCATAGGAAGGATAAGTGGTCCTGTTTTAATGAAAGAGTTTGTAGTATACACTTTTGCATGGAAGATTATGAGGATGCTTCACAAGCTAAAGTATTAAACATACAACCTAAAAAGCTGAAAAAAGATGGTAAGTAGGTGTAGTCATTCAAATAGTCAGTAAAATACTTATTAAGCAGTAAATAAACTGAAACCTCATGAAATAAGATGTTTTCTTTTATTTTGAATAAAACACATTAAATAATCATTTATATTCAACATTACAAATGTCATTAATTAAAGATGTTGAATGTTAATTCAACAAAGTAATTAAAAATTACTAATCAAATGAATATATAAAATGGGTGAAATACCCTTTATTGCAATGAAATTATAGTTTTTTTATAATTTAATGTTAATTATGTATAATGTTTTAATATTTTTCATATTCTTTTATATAATCCAGTAATGTAATCAGATGTTCTTAAATATATTAAACTTAATTGAAAACTACTAATTCTGATATATAAATCTTTAGTTGAATCTCTTTTTCAGCAAGGTTAACTTGTTTGGAGGAATTTATAATCACTACATGCATTATCCTCAATTTAAAATTGGGTACTCAAAATAATTAAAAAAAAAGTAAATTGTATTCAACCCATTATTGATATAATATATTTGCATGTTTTTGTCAGATATATACACAAGAAAGAATCTACTTTCAATTCAATTCAAGTTAGTAATGCTATTCTACTACATATTGTCATGAGACTGAATAGCTTGTAAATGTAAAGTCCTGACAGGACTATGACATGGGACAGGCGGCACGTGGTCTCGGGGCAGAGGTTAGGTTAAGCACTTGAGATTAGGAGGTTAGGAGGACACTGTAATCTGTAATACTGAAAGTAATATTAATAAATATGTACAACAGTCCGTGTTAAACATTATTACACATATGTTGTACAGCTGCTATAATATTTTATGATTTCTGTAAGTCTGCAGGTACTTAATCTCACACATTTTTTGTGTAAGATTTTTTCAAGATTGAATGAAATAAATAGTCATTAAAAGTCCAAAAGTTTTTTTTTTCAATGTTGATTAATATATTTACAATCATTGCTGCTTTACGAGTTCATTTCAAGGAGTAAAATAAATGAATTTGAATGTAGCATTCTCAGTGACGTCATTCCCGCATTAGATTCTCGACGCTGATTGGTGTAAAGTTACCAGACAACCTGTCTATTTACTAACCTTGTTCATACCCCACCTTACGTGACTAGTAGCGCCGTCATCATTACGAACGGCTGGGCCTATGCAATTCACTCTCCCCACCTATCATATGCCACTTACACTACACTATTGGTGCTACATACTGTGGCTGGCATGCTGTCTATGTTCAATCAGTCTCTCTCTAGCGCATTGAAACCACAGAACTACGAACTTGAAACTCCCCATCTCTCTTACATATCTCTGTATTACGTCTATGACTTGAACCACTTAAACTATGACATGTGCCAAAGTCAACGTTTGACAGACAACTCCTATTATTGACAATGACGGACAATCAAAAATGTCGAATGTAATTTGTTGATCTACATTTTTTATCACAACTAGATTAATTCTTCTAATTTTAATAATAATTTTATACATAATAGGTCAAATAAAGATGAGTAATCACCATAATGGTGCTAGAGCTGGTGAAACTGAACAAATGGCCCAATCGCAATGCTTAAAAGTGTTTATTCAACGGGATTACAGTGAAGGGACTCTTGTAAAATTCCAAAATAGGTTTCCACAAGAACTTGAGGGAAGGGTAAGTTAAATATTTTATGTATAGATTGTATACGTTTTTAATTGCAGGTCTAATTGTACTAGTTTCTATGTTTTTCTCATGTGTGCTACTTTAGGTTATTACTACCAGTATTTATTTACTAGTCATTTACATTCTAACACATTTGCCCCTTCTTTGGCTGGTGACATATTAGTGTAAACACCTCTGAAACTAGAAGTACAAAAACAGTATTTTCTTTTAAATGTATCTACACAATTTTGATTCTTCTTGCAAAGTCTACCATTCTAATGTATTGTATGTAAGATTTGAATTTAACTCTACCATTCTTTTTGGAGCCATATTTAGCAATATAATACGTTTATTACATGAATAATTGGATTTTAGGTGGTCTGAATTAAATACTACAGTATCCACTTGATGTGATAAATAATTTTAAATATAGGTATATCAATGAAAATATCTTAGGATGAGAGTAAATGTTGGACTTCTGATTGTATATAACTCATACTGTAGTGAGTATAACCTACCTAGTAATATAGGAAGAATCGCAACAGTAGATGCTGAACATTAGACTATTTTAACTTTAATTCAAAACATATATCACATAAAAATCTCATCTTTGGTCTTTCTCCCCCTTTTAATTGTATATTAAGTGGAATATAAGTTATATTTGAAATGAAACAACTCTTCTTATGAGACTCTTAGAGCCAACTTCAACATGTCATCCATGTGCATATGATTATATTTTGCTACAAAAACCGAATTTTACGTCATTGGCTCTAACACAGTTTTGTAGGTACACAAAATGGTACTTTGTACTCTATTTCCACATTTTTCATAAGGTACATCAGTCTAAACTCAAAAATTCACCAACTACTTACTACAAAATTTAGGTCATGTTGTAAATTTTTGTCGATATGTTAGATGTTTAATACCATATCAGATTTACTATTATTATATAATATTAGATACATTTTGAAAATACACAAGTTCAAAATATAATTATGTTTATTTAAAATACATAAATACAATTTTTTGAATGAATCAATATCTTCTGAATTTATTAGAAAACAGTTTAAATATTTTTTCCCTTAAGTGTGCATGAATCAGTATCTTTCAAAATGTAGATATAAAAATCTTTATTTTCGAATATATTTTCATATTAGTATTTCGAAAAGCCTTATCACATTTTCAGGTGTAAATGTTTATCTATTTATATAAAACTTAGCAATACCTTATTCACTCATTATCTAGTTTTTTAAAGGTTAAAATTATAAAAAGGTTACATAAATTTACATTTCTAATCAGTTAGTAGTTTATAGATTTCCTTGGACTCCATAATTATCTATTTAATTAAGATAGTGATGGTGATTGTGAACAAATGTTGTTATGCTTGTTTTTTATAAAGATAAAATAAAAAGATTTCTTATAAAGAGTGATTCGATACTGAGGAGTAACCAGATTTTTATTAAACTATGCCCTGCTTGTCTAGATTAAATGTCAGTGTCATGGATACATAGTACATTATGTTCTGGGCAGTTATTCTTCCATTAAAATGAATTGATCAGCATGTTAGTGTTGTTGATGTTATCACCTCTTATAATGATCATGTCAACAGTCATGTGAAACCAAAGGTTAGACGAAAGTAATAATGGTTAAATGTGTAACAGTATTTTCATATGTAGATCTATTATATACTATTATCATGTGTATATCTCATTAATGTCTTTTATTTTTAGTTGGAGAGGCAAGCCTTTGAGACTACTGTTAATAGACTGAATGCATTTTTTGCGGAAGCTGAAAAAGCTACTTGTACCACATACTGTGAAGGATGCTTAGCGTGTTTAACTGCATATTTAATATATATTTGTAAAGAAACTCATTATGAAAAGGTATGTGTTTTTTGTATTTAATTGATATTATGAATGAATTTAATTAGGTTAGTGTACCACATTATTATTATGTTTTTTTTTAATATTTGGATACTGAACAAAACTTGCTAAATCTGGACTGAGTATTATCAGATCTATTGTTTGATAATTTCTGCATGTTGTCGCACACATTTCTTGGCATTTTTGTAGATAGCAATCTTAAATGGTTCCTTCATATCGATTTGTTAAGTCAGAAACTAACCTCAGCCTGCTATGCAATAAGATCTGTTTTGAAGGAAATTAATTTAGCATCTTTCAAAATAACATATTTTTCTTTGTTTGAGTCTCATCTTCGATATCTTCTTCCATTTTGGGGTCCCAGTACAGTTGCCCAATATGATGTTATTTTTAAATTACAAAAATCACAGGATTTTAACTCTTCCCTCTTTATATATGTTAGAAACGGTTTGCTTAATTCATAAACATCTATATGTTTTTCCAGCAAGACCTAATCATGACTACTCGACCAGAAATTCATTCTTTGTTGTGTATTTACCGATCATGTCAACTGAGTTAGTAAAAAAATCTATACTATATTCGGCAAAAAAATTATACAACTATCTCCCTTTGCAACTTCTTTCCTTAAGTTCCGTAAAATGACAAAATCCTATCTATCTGAAAGACCATATACAGTGTAGGAAAAATTTTATGGTCGGTATGGACCTTACGTGAGATGGAGTGGGAAACAGCTGTTTAAAAAGAGAGAGGTATATTAGGTACGCCCTTTATATCGCCGAATGGAAATATTAAAAAAGGGGAAATTCAACGTTGCCAAACTTATTGGTTTTATTTGACCTGTTGTCTTTTTTTGCATTTGAACAATGTTCTATCAAGAAGATAAAATGCTCAAGATAATCAAATTTGTGCGAAATTGATTTAAATGGCAGGTTACTGTTTTTTTTATTGGGAATATGCCACAAGTTTTCTTTACAATAATTGTAATATAACATTTTGATTTCCATTTCGGAAATTGTTTTATATAAATAAAATTTATTAATGTTTCGTATTTTAAGTACCATTTCCGAACTAAAAATCTAAACATCAAAATAATTTCCCAATATGAAATAATAAACAATTAAACATGCATACAATAACGCCAAATTAAAAAATATTCATACACTAATTTATTTGGCAACGTCTAGTCTAGATAGTTGTCTGGTCAAAAGATTGAGTAACGAGAAGTAGAGGTGGGTCGTGCTAGTTTATCGTTAAGAGCGTAGGAGCAAAATTTCGGGCCAATGTTTTTTAAATGCATTCATTTTTTTCGAATCCTGAGAAAACTAATAAATATTTTTGAAAAAATTAAACGCAGAATGAAACAATACATTATTACCGAGAGCTGAAAGTCCCTGAAAACTTCTATAATGTTTATTTTAATAAGTTATAGGGATGAAAAAAAAAACAAAATTTAGTGTGATTTTTAATTTCAAATATCTCATTAAAAAAACTTTTTGTTTATTCTAAGGGACCTTCGGCCCTCGGTAATAATGTAATCTTTCATTCTGCATTTAAATTTTTCAAAAATATTTGTTAGTTTTCTCAGGATTCCAAAAAAATTTAAATTTTTTTGAATGATAAAAAGCATTTAAAAATTTTAATTTTCATAAACAAGTAACTATGATTGTTTAAAAGTAGTTTCAAGTAAGATAGTACCTACATAAACAAACATAACGGCTATTATCGTTTATGTGTATATCTTTTGAAGTGAAAGAAACTACCTAATGATATATTTATTATAACTTGAAAAATAAACTAAACAATCATCATCATCATATAACGGGGGTCCTACGGCGATTGCCGCTTCCCGCATTTCAGCCTCCATCTTTTCCTATCTCCCCAATCTCCCTCTTCTAAGCCTCTAGATTGCATTGTTTTTGTAATTTCTCTTCTCCAGGAATTTGGTGGTCTTCCCCTTTTCCTTCTTTCTGGCGGAACATACATTAAGGCTTTCTTTGGCCACCGCTCCTCCTCCATTCTCATCACGTGACCATACCATTGTAATTGCCTTCCTTGTATTCTATCTGAAAGAGTATCTCTAATTCCTGTACGGTTTCGTATTTCCTCATTCCTGATTCTTTCCATTCTCGATACTCGACATGACCTTCTAAGATAATCCATTTCCACAACGTCTACTTTATCTCGTTCATTCTTTGTCATCGTCCAACATTCGGCACCATATGTGGTAATTGGTTTTACAATTGCTCTGTATACGCGAAGTTTGGTATGCATCTTTATTTTATTAGACCACAGTAATGAATTCAGTATTCGGATGCATTTTTTCCCTTGGGTTATTCGGTTTTGCACATCTATCTTAACTCTGCCATCTGCTGATATGATGCTTCCTAGATATTTATACTGGTTGCAGCCTTTTATGACTGCGTTTTCAAGCCTCAGATCTGTGGTATTTCCTCCAATTTTTAAATATTCTGTTTTAAATATTCTGTTCTAAACTAAACAATACAAATAGTAAATCGGACTTACATTTACATTACACGTTATTATTAAATCGCGAATAGTCTAAATTGACATAAAAACATAAGTTTTTCTACTTTACCTCTTGTTAACCGTATTCTTTTTTATTTAAAATTAAACCAGATTTTACGTGTGTTCACATTTACAATACTTTATGAATATAGTGGTTAAGTTAGGATATACATGGCGATGGTTTTTCCACCGTTGTAATGGACTCTCGATGCAGGTGTACGTGTAGATGAGTCATCTCCAATTAATTGATCAAAAATACACCATGGACTTAAGTCATATTTATTGGTTTCTTTTTCTTGTACTGGTTGATTTTCAATAGTACAATCTTCTTGTTCGTTAATTATAGAAGTAACCAGCTTCTTAACTTTTTGTTTTGTTCTGCACTTTAAATCGTGAATCCATAGATGTACATAATGACCCTCTAAATCTTTTTGCTAAACCCGATATTAGTAATTGTACTATGTCGGATACTATGGATGTAAGTATGCCGTTTGCTAAAATTTTATTGCAAGATTCTTGCAGGCAGCGTACCATAACAATCACTGAACTAGCATTCAAGTATTTTTGGTCACTCATTGTACTTGTTATTTCTTTAAACGATTTGGGAAAGCTGAGAACAAATAATCCAGTGTTCTTTATTTAGATTAGGTTTAAGTCTAAGTCTGTATTATTTAATACCAATGTGGAACGGGTTGCCTCTTCTAACTCGGTCATTCTTTTTAACATGTAATAGGTGAAGTTCTACCTAGTTTCCACGTCTTGGATTGGCCGTTTGGGAACTGTGTTCTGTTGTAATTAACACTTTAAAAGCCTTTCTGAAGATAAGGTACTTTTTTGAAATGTGTTTTTTTGCAGAATTGTCGAAAAAAGGACTTTTTATTTTATCTATTTGTACACGACAGCATTTAAGTGCGTCCCCCACCAATAAATTTAATCATCATCATAAATCACAATCATCATAAAACAAAACATATTTAATAGCTTTGACCATATTTTAGGAATTATCAGTTACTGCAAAATTTACTTTTCGTTTTAGACCCGACTGATTAATAATTTCAGTAATCGCTGTTTTCTGGATGGTTTCCAGAAAAATGGCAGCAGCCTAATAAAAAAGTTTTGAATACTAAATTTTCGGTTAAATATTGTCCTGTTAATGCGAAGTAACTCTTAGTTACTCCAGATGTCCAGAGGTCAGTAGTAATACAGATATTTTCTACTTCTTTAACAACTTGCGATCTAATAATTTGCTCACTTTTGACATAACATTCCTGAAGTAATGAACCTGACAAAGTTTTTCTTGTTGGCGGTTTATATCCAGGAATCCACCCTGCAAACTTTTTAAAAGCTGGTTCTTTAACTATGGAAAACGGATGAAACGAAAAGTTTAGTAAATCTTGAAAATCAATCAGTCCAAGAAAAAGAAACTGATAAAGATGACTTAAGTCCATGGTGTATTTTTGATGAATTAATTGGACATGACTCATCTAAACATACACCTGTATCGAGAGGTATAAAAGAAGTCGACATGTAATTGTCTGATGATATATTACCCACAAACAATTTCGAACGGAGATTGGAACTGTCCATTACCGTGGTGAAAAAACCATCGCCATGTATATCGTAACTTAACCACTATATTCATAAAATGTTGTAGTATTGTAACAAAATCTTTTCCTTATGGTGGAAAGTGGAAAAACTTATGTTTTTAAATGTCAATTTAGACGATTCGCGATTTAATAATGTGTAATGTAAATGTAACTATTTAAGTACCATTTGTATTATTTAATTTATTTTTCAAGTTACAATAAATATATCCTTCGTTAGGTTCTTTTATTTCAATACTTATACACATAAACGATAATAGCTAATATGTTTGTGTACTCGCTAATTTAAATACTGGTAAACAATCAACTAGTTACAGTTTACGAAAACGGTTCCGATAAAAATTAAAAAAACGAGAGGACCCACCTCTAGTTTTTTAGGTATATTAGGATCGGAACCAGAGAATATCTGATCGGAACTAATCGTCTCACTAATGGGCAATGGCCAATGAGTGTTAAAAGGATTTTAGGAGGGGAGACGAAGGGGAAATATGATTGTTATCTTTGTCTAATTCGTTGAAAATATGATTTTATATCTGCGTTAGATATCCTGTTAAATTTTACCATACCGACCTTAAAATTTTACCTACACTGTATAATATATATTTGGGTATCACATGCAGAACCTTAAATTTATTAGTTCGTATGGTTTTATTATGCAATTTGCAATTTATTTAAATTTTGTAATGGATTGTGTATTTTATTATCTTTTATTTTGTGATATTGACAATTTGCGTTTATTTTCGTTAAAAAAGCATTGGCCTCTCTCGCCAAACTGCACTCTCAGTATGAATTTCACATTAATGTCATAAAATTATTTTTAAAATTCCTGAAATATTTTATTTTTAACAATAAATATATCTTTTCAGTGTTTAAAGAAGGTATCTAAGTACATAGCGGAACAAAATGAGAGAGTATATGAACCAAGAGGACTAAAACTGACAGACCCCAGCCTAAGAGGTTTGAGAGTACTAGAAATCAGCTGTTTGGATCGTCCACCAAACGCATGACTTACATTATCCCACTCCACACAGGAGTTTTTTATGTGAAACTCGGGAAATATTCCAAAACAATTTTTGATGTAGATTCTTATTATTGAAAGTACGTTCTGCCAAAGTGGCTTAAGACTGTTTACCTGCCAAACGGGCAAATTTTTTATACTTGCTATACAAGGTTCATCAAAGTTTAATTTTGGAATTTTATATGGTTTAGTGTAATATATTGGTGCTAAGGATAATATTAATACTACAGTGTTTCGCAATCTCTGCATCATGGAAAATTTTTACTCATAAGTACATTCATACCATTAAAATCTAAAACAATTAAAATTAACCATAATATTGGTTTATAGTACAACTTAAAAATAATTATTAAGGAGTGTAGACTTTAAGGCTGATCTGCCGTGTTAACTCAAAAGGGCGTATCTGCTTTAAACTAGTTTGCGAGAAAAATCAGTTTTAGTGGTTTTGATTAGGCAATCGTGATTTTTTAAAAAGTTGTGACTTGTACCATATAGAAGTTAACAAATAGGTCTATACTATCATGTGACAAATTTTGGTAGAGTATTAACTTGGGAAAACAACACTTTTGACAGATTTTGACAGATACGCCTTTTTCACTTAACATGAGGTATATAATTAAGAACGTAACTACATGATTTTTTGAAAATATTTATTGCATTAAACAAATGAACGTTACAATATTAATGTATTAATTTCGTAAGTTATTCTTAATAATTAGGAAAAGTTAAAAAAGTAAACAACAATAATACAGACTAACTAAAATATCATACTCAGTCAAACAAATATTAATTATTAATACTTAATTTTCTACTCCGAACTAGTTATTATATTATATTAATCATCAATTGTGTCCACATTTTCACTGACAAAAATATTTTTCCAAAATGCAATGCGATTTGGGGGCATTATTTGACCAATTTTAGTGATTATATTCTGTTTTCTTTCCATGGTAATACCTCGTGGTTGAGAGATAGAGAGTGGTTTTGCAATGCCATTTTTTTGGATATTAGCCTTTAAAAAATTGGCACTTATGATTTCTCCTTCAAAACTAGTTTTATAACCAAATGTATGGAAACCTCTGATGAACTGAACTTCCACCATTTGTTGAAGGTACGGACGAGGGACCAACCTTGTTATTTTATATTGAGATGATTCGTCTTTCCAGTTGTAAAAATCATTAAAAGCCATGTCGATAACTTCGACATTACGTGTTGACGTTTTAACCGCATCTACAAAATCAACGAAGTCATAAACTTTACCTTTTCGATTTAATGATTGCTCGACTCTATGGTGAAATGAGTCAGCTGCCATAAATGTATGACCTGACTCAAAATATCTTAGGGTTATTTTCCTAATGTTCAATTCTAATGAGCTTACAGCATACACAAAAAATGTGTACAAGCACCAATTTTTGTTCTGACCGGAACAATTATCCAGCCAAATAACAACTTCTTCGGAATCCCTAATTTTGTTTAAAAATGCATAAAATGTGCTAACAATATCAGCCTTTTTTCTTCCAGAAATAGCTTCATGCCATAGAACAGCAACTGTAGAAGTTTTAGAAGTACCAACTGGAACAAAGCTCTCATTAAAGGCTATCAGTCTAGGAGTAAATATAATTTCTTTGAAAGTATCGCATCTTGGGAGCATAATCACCTACAAAAAATTGTGTAAGGTCAAATATAACAGATATTATTCAAAATAAAATTCATACCTTCTGCAGATCAGCTGTATAAACTCTAGAATCGCCCGACGATCTGGAATCAGCGTAGTACATCTCTCGGGCCTTTATAAATTTTTCTCGATGATTTTTATGTTTCGCATTCAGGACAAACTAGACCGTCATCTAACACGTGTGAGCTTTCTTTTTTATGAATCTCGTATTTTTCACAAGTAAAACACTCTTCGTTTCCAAGCTTTGCAAATGAAATATTAAGCTCACTAACGATTTGACGATATAAATAATACGAACATTGAATATTGTACTTTGCTTTAAATGATTCATACATTAGTTTTATAGTTATGTCGCTAGGCAAGTATAAACGGTTCGGAGCATGTGCTCGTCTATAATGCGATGTCGTAGGATTAAAGGACTGTATATGACTAATGATTAAATCTCTGTCAAATTTTTTTAAGCTGTCTCCTCGTTTATCTGTGTTAGGTTTAAGCGATAATTGGGAACTCTTTAAAGCTGTTCTAACTGGCTTATCATTTTTTTCATGATGTCCTAAAGTTGTCAGATAAAATACTTTACAAATATTTTGAGGTATTCCTTCTTCATCTTTTAACTGGTAGATAAATGTAAAAGAGCGCCGAGAACTATCTGAATTTCTAGTTGCGCATCTTTTTTTGGGAATCTTTAAAATGGAACTTGAATAAAAAGCTTTCTGTTCCTCGGAGGAAAGATTCCAAAACTGCCTATTTATATCTTGCCGTCGAAGAGTTGAAACTTTATTACTGCAATTTTTCTTGCAAGTAGCCAAACAGCTTCCATATATTTTGTGTTTATTGACTAACTTTTGCATTTTTATTGAACGTCGTTCACTTAAACTTACTTCTATTTTTTTCCGTTTTCTTAACTGTCCCTTTTTAGTGTATTTTTTGCTCTCTGATTTGTCTATTGCGCTTTGTATAATACTGTGAATTAAATTATTAAAATAGTTATAATTATTGGTAGTACGATGTTCTTCCGTATCTGTCAATAAGTTGTTTAAATTTAATTCCGAAATAGCTGATGAGCTCGTTGTTGAAGCAGGTTGTAATAGGATATTGCTAATAATATGTATATTTTGGTCGCTAACGTTATTATCTGTGTCCCAAAATTCTTCACTTGAGGAAGATGTTGAAGGAAGGTAGTCTCTATCTCTGTCATCAGACACGTCAGATTCAACATCTGACTGAGCTATATTCGACAGCTCGTTATTTGTTTCTGCGGAATTTAAAGCCAGGTCCACCAACATTTTACCTCGTCCTCTAAATTCTGCTGAAACAAATTTTTTCATCAAGTAATTTGACAAAGCAATAATTATTTTTATAGTTTTTAATAGAACATACATAATATAAATACCTATTTGGTGTGAAAACCAAAGTGACATAACCTTATTTTCGAGATAATCAATTTACAATAACTTCAGAACCAAAAATATATACTTTGACACATAGGTACAAGGTAACAATTTGTATTTGTTTAACTTTTTATATAAATTAGTAGAAAATATACTTACTAGTTGTTTCTGCAAAATTATTACCCATATTTATTATGAACAACAAACTAAACACATTCTATGAAAACACGAAAAAGTAAGGTTAGAAATAAAGTAAATTGACAGTTTACTACTTTCGTACCAACATAATAATATCTTGAAATGTTAAGTGAATAGGCCGTATCTGCCGAAAACTTTTTGGTTACGGCTTTTTGTGTTAACATTTACAGTTGCGGCTTTTAAAGCTAACGTTTTAGTAGAAAATTCAGATACGGCTATTAATTTAAGCAGTATATATCCGATTTTATTGCAGATATGGCTACGAAACTCAGGTAGATTTGTAGAAAAGATTACTAACTAACGCGTGGGACATCAAACTCGTTTTTAATAAAAATTGCAGTTACGCCCTTTTGAGTTAACACGGCAGTAATGTCTTGTAATGTTACATTGTTTTCTGGGCTTCTAGAGCCTTGTTTGAAATTATTACTTCCATTCATTTTGGCAGCTGTGCTATAAATTATCAAAAATGATGAGGCAATGGTTACACTGAGCTTCCGGACTGACTAAGATTGCTTTTTGGGGATTTAAGCATTTATATTCTTTTTATAGGCCCAGATCAGATACCCATTGAGCTAATGAGATGCATTGACGAAGAAATACTGCATATACTTTTAGATTTGCTCAACAAAAGATATACAACAGGAGTAATACTCGAAGATTGGTTGCTGTTCACGTTTGTAACTCTACCAACATCTGTACATGAGACAGAATGCTCCCAGTATAGAACAATTTCCTTAATAAGCCACACACTTAGATATTTTTCAAAATAATACATGGAAGACTATACAAAAAAAAATAGAAGATATAGATGACACCCAGTTTGCATTAAGAGAAGGACTAGGAACGAGAAAGGCTCTGGTTGCTATTAACGTTCTCGCGCAAAGAAGACTAGATATGAACCAGGGTCTCTATGTCTACTTTATAGATTATCAAAAGGCGTTTGATAAAGTATTACATCAGAAACTTGTAAAACTGTTAAAAGAAAAGAATGTGGATAGTCGAGATATACGGGTTATTGTCAATTTTACTTTACAATAAGTGTAATATAACATTTTGATTTATACTTCGGAAATCGTTTTATATAAATAAAATTTATTAATGTTTGGTATTTTAAAAACGATTTCCGAATTAAAAATCTAAACATCAAAATAAGCTTATTTTAAAGTGACATTATGCCTTATTTCCAATAAAAATATTAAACTGCATATAAATAAAAAAGCTTCGTACAAAACTATTTGCCAACGTATCGTGTCGCGTGGTCAAATCACCGAATCAAAGGGTAAACAGGTATTTACGAATAGAGGTGGGTCATCGACGTCGCAAAACCGATTTTCGTAAACAAGTAACTATGATTTTTTAATAGTAGTTTCAAGTAAGAAACTACCTACATAAACAAACATAATGGCTATTATCGTTTATCTGTATATTTATTGAAGTGAAGGAAACTAATAAAACATTTTATTATAACTTGAAAACTAAACTAAACAATACAAATAGTAAATCGTACCTACGTTTACATTACACGTTATTATTAAATCACGAATCGTCTAAATTGACATTTAAAAACATAAGTTTTTTTACTTTACTTCTTATTAATTGTGTTTTTCTTTTATTTAAAATTAAACCTGATTTTGAACATGTGTTCACATTTACAATACTTTATGAATATAGTGGTTAAGTTAGGAGATACATGGCGATGGTTTTTTCACCATTGTAATGGACTCTCGCTACAGTGTACGTTTAGATGAGTCATGTCCAATTAATTGATCAAAAATACACCATGGACTTAAGTCATCTTTATCGGTTTCTTTTTCTTATACTGGTTGATTTTCAATAGTACAATCTTTTTGTTCTTTAATTATAGAAGTAACCAGCTTCTTAACTCTTTCTTTTGTTTTTTTAGCGTAATTTTTATCAGAAAATCCCTGCACTTTAAATCGTGAATCCATAAACGTACATAATGACAATATGCCACTGTATTCTATCCCTCTAAATCTTTTTGCTAAACCCGAGATTAGTAATTATCCCGTAATTAGTAATAAAAACCCGTACTAAGTCGGATACTAACTATGGATGTAAGGTTACTCTTTGCTAAAATTTTATTGCAAGATTTTTGCAGGCAGCGTACCAGAACAATCACTGAACTATCATTCAAGTATTTTTAGCCACTCATTGTACTTGTTATTTCTTTAAAAGGCCGTAAAATTTAGGACAATTACGAAAAAATAATCCAGTCTTCATTATTTAGATTTGGTCTAAGTCTAAGTCTGTATTAACTGATACCAATGTGGAACGGATTGCCTCTTCTAACTCCGTCATTATTTCTAACATGTAATAGGTAAAGTTCTACCTAGTTTCCACGTCTTGGATTGGCCGTTTGGGATCTTTGTTATGTTGTAATTGATACTTTAAAGGCGTTTCTGAAGATAAGGTACTTTTTTGAAATGTGTTTTTTGCCGAATTGTCGAAAAGTCGAAAAAAAGACTTTTTATTTTATCTATTTGTACACGACAGCATTTAAGTGCGTCCTCCATCAATAAATTTAACGTATGAGCAAAACAATTTAAATGTTTTCATTCCAAAGCATATTTAATAGCTATGACCATATTTGAGGCATTATCAGTTACTGCAAAATTTACTTTTTGTTTTAGAACCCCTGAATAATAATTTCACTAATTTTAAAAAGCGATGTTTTCTTAATTATGGTTTCCAGAAAAATGGCAGCAGCCTAATAAAACCGTGTTAAACTCTAAATTTTCGGTTAAATTCGTTAAAATCAACTAGTTGATGGTTGAAGCTGGTTACTTCTATAAAAAAAAAAGAAAAAGAAGATTATACTATTGAAAATTGACTAGTACAAGAAAAAGAAACTGATAAAGATGACTTTATCAGATAGAATATCTATGACAGAAACTGATAAAGAAAAAGAAACTGATAAAGTCCATGTAAATGTAAGTACTATTTGTATTGTTTAATTTATTTTTCAAGTTATAATAAATATATTCTTCGTTAGTTTCTTTCACTTTAATACTTAAACACATAAACGATAATAGCCAATATGTTTGTATACTCGCTAATTTGAATACTGGTAAACAATCAACTAGTTACAGTTTACGAAAAACGGTTCCGATAAAAATTTAAAAAACTAAAGGACCCACCTCTAGTTTCTTAGCTGTATGAGGATCGGAACCACAGAATATGTAAAATATCTCTGATCGGAACTAATCGTCTCACTAACAGGCAAAATGGGCGTAAAGAAGATTTATGGAGGGGAGACCAAGGGGGAATATGATTGTTATCTTTGTCTATTCGCTGAAAATATGATTTTATATCTGTGTTAGATATCCTGTTAAGTTTTACCATACCGACCATAAAATTTTACCTACACTGTATATTGGAATCAAAAAGCAAGGTTAGAATCGAAAATGTCGATACAGAAACTATAGAAATCAAAAGAGGTATTAGACAAGGTTGCGTGCTGTTCCCATTGTTATTCAATCTGTACAGCGAAGCTATTTTTAAGGAAGCAATATCAGAGAAATAACGGTATTGGGACTGGGGAACAGGGACTGTTTTTGCAGACAGTCTACTTGAAACACTGCAACACTTAGTAAATAGATTACATCAAGTCAATATAAAATATGGACTACAAATGAATGTTAAGAAAACCAAGTGCATGAATATTTCTTAGCAATATACAGTAGGAAGGCTAGATATCGAGGGAAAACAAGTAGAAATAGTAAATAACTACAAATATCTGAGAACTTGGGTAAATGAAAACAAAGACAAGGTAGAGAAATAAGGACACGCTGGAGCTGAAGATAAGAGCCTTAAGATGCTATGTGTTCTCGACTTTGTTGTATGGAATGGAAAGCTGGACACTAAAAGTGGATAATATAAAGAAGTTGAAATCATTTGAGATGTGGTGCTATAGAAGGATTTTGAAAATACTATGAACCCAACGAGTTACAAATGCAGAATTGTTAAAAAGGCTACAAAGGGATTGCAATGTCATAAATGCGCGAATGTCATAAATGCAATGTGCGAAATATGAGATATAAGACGAAGGATTTCTTGGCTAAAGAGAGTGGTATAGTTGTAGCTCAGTAGATCTTTTCACATCAGCCGCCAATAAGGTATGTATAGCTGTGATGATACCAATCTCCGATAGGAGAAGGAACTACAAGAAGAAGATTCTTCATATGCTTTTGGAATTCTGTCAAAATCGTCCACGTTTTTATTGGAAATATATCTTGCTTCTTTACTTGTTTGAATTAAAATTAATATTTTGTAATATCTACATCAGTATTGATAACAGCTTGTAGTCTTCGGTCTATCTGCGTTAAAGGAACTATGAAATTGTCTTCTTCAGAGAGCTCTTCCCAAACCTGTTGTGTACCGTGCCTCAGCTCTTCAATATGTTGAGGTATAAAATTACGCCGATACAACCGTTTTATAATATCCCCCACACATTTTCGATTGGATATAAATCTGGACTATAGCTGGGCCACGGTAAGGTTTCGATGTTGTTATTCTGTGTCACTGGTTTATTGTATTTGCATTGTGAACACGACAATTACCTTGTTGAAGAATAAAATTATTTTCTGGATACAACTGTTCTACACTGGAGAACATGATGTTTTCTAGAATATTCAGATAAGTGTGCTCAACATACCTGCCATATTGAGTCATACCTATCCCAAAAATCTTGATTTTGTAGCTGATGGTTTAAAGTCTTGATGGTTAAAAGTTATAAGTCTTGATTACTTCTGTTGTGGTGTAAGAACTTGTTTTTTGCTGCAGTTAGGTACTTAAGATGCGATGCTTTAATTTTGCGCCAAGTTGTTGCCTTTTTGCCCGAAAACTGTAACGTAATTCTTGCACTTTTCGCATCTTCAAAAGAATTCTCTTCTCTATCTTTCCAAAAGCGTACGATCTCCTTTCTCCCCATCTTTTATTAATACTAAACTATTTTTATTAATCTAATTTATTTACTTTATTTCCCTTATTCTTATTCACTAAAACACAATAATTTATATCAATTTATTAAATCACTTATTCGTTACAACAATTTATTTTTGACTAACTAACTGTTTAGATAAAATTTCTATTTAAATATAAATACAGTTATTCTGGAATCACGGCAAAGAATCGATGACCTTCCATCGAAGGAATTCCATCAAAAGCAGGTGTTTTTTTATATCGGATGGGGACCCATCGTTTCAGGTAGGTATTACCTGGAATTTCTGCCAACAGGTAAAATCTAGAACATATCAGATTTAGAAAGAATATTTATGAGTCATAATATTTATCGTAACAATACTAAAAACTGTTGTTCTGCTTACGTTAAAATGGTTCGTTATGGCAGATAGTGACCAACCATCTTCTAATTTCGTTACAATTCTTGCTTTTAGTTCTTTGCTAGCATGTGGAGCCATTTTCAAATATTTTTTCAATATGAGCCATCTCTGGACGTTTTTTTTTTTCAACAAAGGAACACTTCGCTTTGTGTTCCTAGATTATAAAATTTCAGCAGCTTTTACTTTTATATTATAATTATATGTTGTCCACATAGCTACAACTGATTGTAATACTATTAAAGCTCCACAATTATATTCAGCGGATAATTTACTTGTAAACTCAAAAAATAATTCAGTGCAGTAATTTTTCTGTTATACATATGGTATTTTATGTAACTAGTATTTATAATGTTTTTTAAACCATGTATATTCCACAATTGTCAATCTTAAACGTTTCTTTTATGTCAAGGTACTAAAAAATTAATTCAGGAGCTTATTCATCAACTCAGTCAAACAAAGTTGTTATTTGCTTGGTAATGTCCTTAAATTGACGCGGTATATACATTCAAAATAATCACAAGGTAGAGTTTCCATGTTAACTTGAAATTGCTTTGAAAATGTCGATTGTTTTTTACTTTTTAATCAAGTCAATTAGGTGCCGTGATAAGAAAAAATACCCATTTTTTGGGTCGAGCGAGTGTTATTGTATTTTTTCTAGTACCACACAGTATTTCAAAGACACACCCCTTTATACTCTATACTGAACTTTGATATATGGTTCAATTCCTGCTATTTATTTATTTTTAAATTGTACTATTTACACCAAAAACAATTTCACGCAAATGCAATTTGTATATTTTGTAATGATTGAGCAGCAATTATTTTGTAATTACCTTTTATGACCTACTTATTTTCTTTACATTAGGTACTATATTCATCTTGATATTTTAATTAAAATAATTAAGAAGTTGTCTTTAATTTGTTTTATAATGAGTGGTTTGAAAACTTTTGTGTTGTAACAAGTGTGAAACGTATTACAGTAAGGGTTTGGAATGAAAAGTTATGAGAAAACGAATATGGCCAACAAAAAAAATTCAATGGTTAAAATTTAAACTCGTAATAATATGATCGATCTTTAGGTTCCTTTGCTAAAATCTTAGCTCTATACTACGTTCCACGTTTAGAAAAGAACATTGCGGAGATAGGCCCATGTATTTCTTATGGACGATAGCAACGCGGCGTTGCCACGACACACACAAGCACAATTTAGGGTTGTATAATTTGTATTTTTGTTTCCACAAACATGAATTAAATTAATGTTTTTTAACGTAATTGACCAAAAGTGCCCATTCGAAACAAGAGATGAAAAGTAGGGAAAATGATTTTAATTAGATAAATAGTATTTACAAAAGATAATTTTATTTTATCTTATTTTAATTATAGTAACGACAGTTTATTTGTTTTTCGGTGAGAATACGATATGCCATGAATCATAGAAATCAGTAGAAAATATTGACCGCTTGGAATGCGTATATCTAATTACTAATTGCAACTTAAAATAATACGATGTGCGTATGTCAGCTATTTTATGTCGTTCTCTGACTACATAATGATAATAAGACTTTTATTTAGTAGTTATTCTGACTTTACAGTTAAGTGTTAATTGAAAATGAAAATTCAAAAATTAAGCAAAGGGAATATCTTGGACATCCGTGCAAAAGAGAGTGTCTGAGAGTTTTGGCAACACTGATCTCCATAAGCGTAATGTTATTTTCTTAACTTGAAACAAAGAATAGTAAAAAAACAAAAAGGGATATTTTGCTAAAACAATATATTTCCAAAGACTTAAGTATCACGAATCAACTAAGCACTTTTTTATTCTAAAGCCTGATTTATGGTCCTTCTCGTCGGATGTGTGAGGATTAGTTAGCTTCTTCTTCTTGTGCCGTCTTCTAACGAAGGTTCGCGATCACTTCTTTAAACGCTTCTCGATCTTTTGCAACGTGAAATATCTGTTCAACACTGAGGTTAGTCCAATCTCTGATATCCCTCAGCCAAGATTTCTTCTTTCTTCCCAAGTTAGCTTAGAGTTATAGTTTTAGAGTTTTAAAAGCCGGAGATACTAATTAATTTTAGATTTTCTTCAGTTTGCCAGTGCTCTGAAAAACATATCGACTGGTCCTCCGAAGACTGTAGTAACTCATTTTTTATGTGATTAAGATAATTATAAAAATATATCTACATCATTACCAAAATTTATTAATCTATAAATTTCATGTTTTTATAGCATTAAGTGATACTTTTAATAATGATCTTAAATGAGTAAAGCATATTTAAGATAGAAATGGTCATAAGTGACTTTTGAATGAGTTATAATAGTTTTCGATGGAGATATATTTTTAAAGTAATAAATACCATAATTATTTGTTTATTGACTTTGTTTGTATAAAGTACTACATTTTGAAGAAGTTACTGATCTAATTGTCAGTTTTGTATTTTAATTCAATTTTCCTCCTCTGACTCTTCTTCGCTCTCGACTGAATCAACACCTCGACATACGAGTGTAATTCGTTTTGCAAACTTGCTCATATGTCAAATTGCTCGTATGTCAAACCAATTTTCCCCATTGAAATTAACTGAAATATCATTAATCCGTTCCAGACCCCAAAAAACACGTTAGTTGTTTTTGTTATCCTCCTATTCCTCCCTTTCAAAATATGGTGGAAATGTCTTAGACAAGTTTCGTTGAACAACACCGATGCTCCACCAGTTGTAACTTTTTCGGGATGATTTTTATTCACGAGCTCTACAACTTTCTCCCACATCCCCAGGATCTCCTTTATATCTCTTCCTCAACCTCTTCCAATTCTGACTGCTCTTCAAAACTAATTTTTTGTTGAATCACCGTATGCTGCCGCGAATGTAGTTCGACTAACTCATTGGTTGTCAGCTCCTGAGACTTTTCTTCGACATCTCTTTCATCCACTTCCAGATCCATGAATTTTCCAAGAGGAACAATCCCATTTACCACTGACACTTCGGGTTCCAGTTCTTCGCAGGCCCTTTCATCTTCAGCCTCAGGTCACAGCTTCTTTCATGCAGAGGTTAAGGTCCTTGTTGTAACACCTAGCCAGGCCTGCTCAATAATTCTTAGGCATATTACTATGTTAAAGTGGTCCTTTCAGAACTCCCGAAGGGTAAGGTTTGTGTTGTCCGTCACCTCAAAGCAGCGCCAAAAAATGTGCTTGGTATACAACTTCTTAAAATTAAAATCACTTGCTGATCTATGGGCTACAAGGTTGGTAGGTAGAGAATCTTTATAAAGTTGAACTCTTGGAGTAAATCATCTTTAAGAGATTTGGTGGCTGAAAAGGGACATTATCGAGAACAACAAGGATTTTCATGGGTAGGTTGTTTTTCCGTAGATATTTTTTAACAGAAGGGGCAAACACCTTCAAGGTGTATCCACTCCATAAAGAATTTCCTGGTGACCCACGCCTTTGGATTTGCCCACCACATAACTGGCAGTTTTTCCTTTAAAATCTTGTGTTACTTAAAAGCTCTGGAATTTACTGAATGGTACACTAGAAGAGGTTTGATTTTACAGTCGCCACTGGCATTTTCGCAAAGTAATAGAGTTAATCTACCTTTCATAGGTTTGTAACCTGGCATTATTTTTTCTGCCGTTATGTAAGTCCTATTTGTCATATTTCTCCATAAAAGCCCTGTCTCGTCACAGTTGAAGCTTTGCTAGGGGATGTATACTTTGGCTTCTATCAGTTCGGAAAACGTTTTGATGTAAACCTCAGCTGCTTTCACATCCGAACTTGTTGCCCCACAATGCCTCAAGCAAAACGGTCTTGTTAAATATGTTAATAATTTTAGAATTCCAAATTCCTCTTCATTACTGACCCAATTTAACCCACAATAATTTGTGATGTAGTTTGATTGCTATATAATAAATTTATTAAGAAACATAATAAAGTTAATTATAAAAGTTTTCTCATGACTCTCAAGTAAGCTTTATTTTAATATAAAAATCTAATCTTCCAACTGTATATATACATTATATATATATATATATATATATATTATATATATATATATATATATATATATATATATATATATATATATATATATATATATGTAGTAAATGTTTCATATTCTCTAAAATACTTGTCAGTACCAAAGCTTTTCCAACTCCACAAGCAAACTAAATTCCTGTAATTGGTTAAAAATTTTTATTTAAAAAAATTCCTTTACAAAAGATATATTAATTTCAAAAAAAACTACCGGGTTACATCACAGAACGATTTAGAAATAATTATTCCATCATCAATACTATCTGATGCGTTCATTATACTTTTTTATTTACATAGATGACAGTGGTATTTCTAGCTGTGAAATTATAGCGGGAAAAAATATTCTCCCAATTCAAGCTTTTTGGAAATTACAAATATTTAAATTACTAACCAATTATGAATAAAATGTTTTGCCAGTCTTATATTATAAATTTTTTTTACTTCCGAAAATCATGATAATGCATGGCTACTGATGGTTGGCGATAAAATCCATCAACATGCTTCATGTCAATTCTAAAGAATCTGATGATTATTTTACTATACATTTTGAAGACATTTCCTTCAAATTCATATTCGATCTTACTTAATTTTATTATCAATAAGAAATGTGAAACCAAATATGAAACATTTACCTTATGTGTATATTTAACTCTGTATTTTTTAAGAATGTGTTTGTGTGAAATTAAGGCTAAGAGGTAAGGGCCAATCTTCTGAATAATTAAAAGACGACAAAAACTATTTTAAGTTTTTTTATATCTATGTTGCATTTAATATTTTTATCACGGGTTTAAAAATGAAAAATAGTATTGCACTTTAATTTTTTGTATATTTTGAACTGGTGAATTGTTTCAATTATTATTGTATTAGTTTCGTGATCTCATTTGGTATGCTTATTTACTATAAGCTACAAAATATTTATTCTCTGAGGGAGAGGAAGAGATAGCTGGAGGGCTGAGAACCATAGGGTCCCTAGCGACAGTTGTACAAAATTTGTTTTCTTATTTCGCAATGTCCAAAAATTAATCTTGGCAACCGCTATTTACATGTCAACCCACCCAATTTCATAAACACTATTTCCAGATCAGTACAATGATGCAAGTAGTTCAGCAAAAACAAACCCTCGTTTAAAAACGTCATCACGAAAATTTTCTGATCTTCCACTCACTCTCAATCTAAGTCTCTGACCAGATCTAAGTTTTTCTTTCTTATATCAAAAGTTAAACTCCCAAATCTAAGGGAGTACATCGTATACAAAGACAATATTCCAAAGGAACATTACCGAATTTGCAATATTCCTTGTGCAGACTGTCCATGATCTTACATAGGTCAAACCATTCGAAGAATTCAATGCAGAATCTATGAACATTTCAGTTCTCAATTCTTACTAAATTTCTTACCTAGCCCAGTCCACCTCTAAACAGGTATAAAATGGATTTTGTAATCTCCATTCGTTTTTGTAAACCAAACTTTATTTGAAATTCCAGAGAAAGCATGGCTGAATGTTAGCCTTATTATGACATTTAGTTGCTAGAAAAACTAGCTCTGAAAATTAACTAACTAAAATTAATTAACTATAAAACGAATATGTTTAGTTTTTTTTATGGGATAAAATTAATGGCACCTAAAAAAGAATAAAACATTAATTTAAATAACCATGATAAAAACAACAACAAAATAGCTTGAAATAAAGAAAAAAATGTTTCAAGTTTTAAACATAACAACCTCAAAATATGAACTTTGAGAGTAAATATCTTACTACTTTGATATTCTTACAGAATGAATATTCATAACCAAAAGTCCTTATTTATTTATTAAACGATTAAAAAAAATCAATATTTTCAACTTCTTATGGGACAAATACACTTAAAACAGATTTATTGGGAAAGGTTTTTTAAATCTCCGCCCATTGTGACCTCAGAGATTATGTAGTCCATCATAGCGTATTCAACATGTGCTGTTTGCAAGATATATTTGTGATGTGTTCTGTCAACTTTTACAGATGTGTAGATTTAAGAGAATAAATATTTGTAGCTCACTTCTTACTTGATTCGTCACGTTTTCAGTTTGAAGCTAATCACATTTGTAAGCGTAATATTTTCCTTTGCAAACAAATATTTTAAGGCAGTTTTTATTTTTTCTATATATGTATAAATAAAATTTTTGTCTAATCCTTATCATCATTAATATTTTGTCAGCGTAAAATATATATTACTAGTATTACTACACCAAATGATTGGCTTACACAATTTTAAGTTTGATATTGTTTAAAAAAAAGATGTAGCTGGTATAGTATACTATGTACTATATTATACAGCTATAACCGTTTGTAACAAAGTTCAATATCTCTAAAAGATATGAATCTGTAATGTGTGAAATTGTCTTGAAATTTTTAATTAACTATCGTTTCAAATCTCGCATTTTTTATTTGGAACTGCTTCAACCAAAAGGGTTATTAGCAATGGTCGATTTTACAAATAACAAATATAAAAAAAAACAAAGAATGCAATTAGATTTTGTTAATTAGTCCCGAGGAAACAAAAAAAAACTAAGGTACGATTGTGGTCACTATGTTCACTTAGAATGTCTTTTATTGTTGTGGGTAACTGTTTATGTTGTCTTTCAAATGTGTACAACGGACACTCCACTAATAAGTGATGTACTGTTAGATCACTATCACACGCGTAACACAAAGGTTTGGGTTGCTTCTGTAGTAGGAAATGATGTGTGATCTTGGTGTTTCCTAATCGTAGTCTGGAGATGAAGTTTTAAAGATTGTGACACGAATTTCCTTTGAAATGTGTTTCAATAGAGTTTAAAATAGTTTAATCAATAAGTCCCTGGAGAGGAATCGCTTGGATCATCAGTAGAAATATTACTTAACATTTGATCGATAATTTTGGTTTTAATTGTACAACAACAGGATTTAAGATATCATGGATTTAACATAGGATGTATTTTCTTTAGAAAGTCTATCAATCACTGAGAGGATCTGAAGAACCATGTGCATTTTCAAAGAAGTCAAAAAGTTTTTCCTGTGTTAAGTATCCATTGTTGGAGTTTTCTTTGAAGAATTGATTGGTGCATTTGGTAAGATCTTCTACTAGGTTTCTGTTGTTTTCTCGTTGAGTGTTTGGTTTTTTGCTTCATGGCTTCCGTTCAGCGAAGGGATTGTCTTTATCTCTTATTGGGGGGGGGGGGATATTATTTCAGATATGTTTCGTTTAGGGTGCTGGGATGAGGAAGTGCTGGATCTTGATCTAAAGTATCCATTTGATTCTCATTGGACTCTCTGTTTTAATTATAAACTATCATTACTAATAAAATTCGTCTCATGACCTTGTTTACGGTGTTTGACAGTCATTGTATGGGAGACAGCCTATGAAGTGTTTTAATTCAGCTTTTGTCTTTGTCTTCTCACCATTAGTTTTCTTCTGATTTTTCTGTCGGTTATCGGACAAAAAATTCATAGACCCTGCTTCTCCTACAAAAGTACCATAACTTCGAAATGCATTGAGATACATTCTTTATTTCTTTATAAAGGACGTCGTATTACCCATATATTTTTCTGATAACATTTACATCGTGCCCTTGGTCGGGATCGCTACCATCAAAGAATGACATACTATCTTCCAATTTTAAACGTCTTCCATAAATAAGTTTGAAGAAATTTTCTATCATTATATAATTGGGTTTTATGTAAAAATGTTCATTAATTAAATTTACTCCTAAATCTTCTTTTTAAATGAAACTGCTTGTACAATTTGATAATTAAGAGTTGAGGAATTAATTTTCTGCTTAATATTTTACTCTAATTTATAAAGATATTGACATACATTCAAATTTTTCAATTCGTATTAATAACACATCTTGTAATTAATAAAATTTATTAACAAAATTCACGCAATTATTGCAGAATATTTGTTTTTATAACTTGTTGTTCTTATATATTGTCTTTCAACACAAAATCAGACTCAGTATGTTACTTGGTAACAATTTTTAGTACCAAATGAGATATTAAACTTTGTGCGACAAATAATTGGCTTTGTATTTTAGCATAAATGTATTGATGTAACACTTTAAAGCTTAGTCATTTTTATGTTATGTAATTAAACGATATAAATATATACATTTTTGTTAAATATCTTTGTTTTAATTGTACCAAATCTTTTAGTAATGAAAGTTACTGATTGGAGTAGCTTTAAGCTAAACTTGAAGGAAAGAGGAAAAATAAATCTTTCCATTCCACTGTACAATGAAGAGCAGTAGAAAGAAGTAAAAATATTTACGGAGAATATTTCGCATGTAGCCTGAGAAAGTACGTTAATGATAAGAAAAAATGGGACATAATTACCCCAAAGAGATTATTAACAAAAAAAGAGAGTTAAGAAAGAAACTACATCAAACTAGATTGAATAATGCTGCAGCATTTTTTCCACTCCAAATAAGGTTTTAATTTAAGTCTTAAAAAAGTTCGAAGAGAAACACTTTAAGCTACTAAAGTAGAAGTCACAGTTAGAATGCAGTGATAGGCACAGTGGTATCCCTGTCCATTAGGTCGTGGAAATCAGCGGTTCCCTTCTTGGCCAACAAAGTTAATTGAGCTCATTGCCACAAAACCAGTTTCGCTTCCAGCATAAAGAAGAATAAACCGAGGACTTCTTTGGGTTCCCAGTATAGAGCTCTTTTATGAAGACATCTCATGGATTCTTGATCGTTGTGTCCTCTCTATTCCTTTTTGACTGAAGCACCGACGTTAATCCAAGTTCGGTCTTTACATTATCCTTCTTCCTCAATGTTTTTATTGGTCTGAGGTAGTTGTGTCTCTAGGATATGATATCTTTTCTTTCCACCATTATCGAATCTCGGTCTCTTTTACCATATTTAAAACCCATGTTATTTAGTGGCCTAGGAAATGTGGATTTTGGAAAAGCTGGTAGGTCCTCATCATCCTTCACTCTGTTAATTATGCTGCTGACGGTTGGTTGTATGTTTTCCAAAAAAAAAATCATAGACAATTTTCCTTATTCGAGATTTCACTTCCTCGTCGTAATTGAATTGGACTGGAAACTGTTTTTTTTTTCCTTTATTGTACCGGTTTCAGTTCGCTTTGCTAGACCCATCGAGCAAAAAGACAAAAGAGGGAATGTAAAGGTAGTGGAGGCAAAAATATTGTTAGACAGGAAGTGCGATCTTTAGAGGCCACTTTAAACAAGGAAAGAGAGTCTCTCTCCTTGTTTGACATCAAATTAGTTGGGTTATGTTATTGTTTGTCTCGAATGTCACATGAAATCTTATTTATATTGAAGTTTTTTAACAATTGTGTCGCATTTTAGACTATTATCGTTAATAATTAATAAAAACTTTCTTGTCTAAGACACATTCTGAAAAATATTATATAGCTACTGTTAATAAGTGTCGGAAAATTTAAATTTTTGGTCTCCTTTTCATAAGGATTAGATTCCCTCTTTTGTCTTTTTGCTCAATGGCTAGACCTCTTCGCGGATGTTATAAATCTTCATCAAAAGTTTCTTCCCATTTATTGCTTCCAATAACTTCAACGAGCAGCTTAGTCTACAATTAAATATATTTTTAGGTTGAGTTTACCGAAAGTACAAGCTGATTACACATTATAGCCGCAAATGTCAAACATGGAACAAAAAATTTCGGTTTAGCAGTGTTGTCATTTTTTTATAATATAGATGCTGTATGCTTCAAATATAAAAAGACAAAGCTATAGAAAATTACATTTTGTTTATATTATGTTATGAATTCTGCAATTTTTTATTTGTATAAAACAAAAATGAGTAAATATTTGTTTATTTGAAGATTAATTCCAGTAATTATTAGAAATTTTTTTTGGCAATTAGCCTTTGATAGATTAGGGAATAGATTTGGCACTCGTCAAATCAACAGTTGCCAGATTGCAATAGATGCTTGCAATTAATCTCGAGAGAGACAAATATTTACTCGTCATTGTTTAATATAAATTAAACATTGCAGAATTCATACAATAGTATAATCGATATGTACTTTTTAAAAACTTTCTCTCTTTATATTTGAAGCATACATAACACATGCATTTTTAAAAAGTCCCAACACCGGCAAAACGAAATATTTTAATTCTTAGTTGACATTTGCGGCTACAATCAGCTTGTACTTTCGGTAGACTCAACCTATTTTTATTAGAAAATTAATATTTGCATCTAACTTGTATAACATACATTATCTTCCGGATCCTCAATAAGTTTTACAGGTAAGTTATTTTAATTTCATCCTCAGATTTTGGTAAATACTCATTATCTGAATCGAGAAGGTCATTAAATTCTTTATTGTTTAGTTCTAATAGTCTTAACAATTCTTCTTCTGATTTTTCTTTCATATCTAACTTTATTTTTTTATTTGAATTTGATACAGTCAGTAAAATATTGAACTGTTTTTATTAATCTAATTTATTAACTTTATTTATCATATGTTCTGACACCTAGTGTATGATTTTTCTTTATTTAATTTATATAAAGTCGTGCAATAATTTATTTCCACTATTTACACGATTCTAATTTATATAATACATTTCCACGTTACAATTCAAACTCGATACAACTTTTAAACTAATTATTTTCAAATAAAAATCCTCTTTATACATAAAATAGCCGTTATCTCGAAGTACCCTAGAATTCGGACGGTGACCTTGCTGTCCCTTCTCGAATAGGATGGAACACCAGACAAGTTTCTAGCGAATCGGAGAACCTAATAGGAAGATACAAATTAAAAATAATATGTTTACAGTTTAGGTATGAGTCAGTATTTATCGTAACAATATCCTCATTTATATTATTTTTATTCATTTTTACACTTCAATATGCACATCCTATGCCATCAAATGACGTCGATCAAAATAGACAATTGTCTGGCAGCAGGATTGCCAATAAAAAGAGGAGTTCGTCAGGGCTGTGTACTTTCTCCACTGTTATTTAATATATATTCCGGAAAGATCTTTCAAAATGCCTTTCGAAAATATTAAAAAAGGAATAAAAATCAACGGGAAATACGTAAACAACTATGTAATAACCAGAGAGGGAGATAACTTGGGACTAAATATAAACACAAATAAAACAAAAGTACACGTGCACCAAATGTCGACATTAATATTCGTATCTATAACAAACATATAGAACCAGTACAAAGATTCCAGTATCTTGGTTGCTGGATAACAAACGATCTTGACCACGAGGTCTGAAATACGTGCTCGTATAGAATATGCTAGGTCCGCATTTCAACGAATGAAAAAATTCCTAATAAACTCTACGTTATCGTTGGATATCCGATACCAATTTGTAAAAACGTACCTTCTTCTTGCAGTACCGTCTCCTATCGGAGGTTGGTTACCAACACAGCAATCTTTACTTTGTTGGCTGCAGCTCTGAACAACTATATTGAACTGCACCCATACCAATCCCTTAAATTTCGCAACCAGGAAATCCTCTTACGTCCCACATTTCTCTTTCCCGAGATTTTTCCTTGGATTATGAGTCTAAGCAGAGAGTACTTTTCTCCTCTCATTATGTGGCCCAGATATTCCAGTTTTTTCGTTTGTATGGTTTTTATGACTTCGCATTTCTTCCCCATCTTCAGCAGAACATCTTGATTTGTTACTCTTTCTGTATATTTTCCACATTCTCCTAAAAACGTTTATTTATTCCACATTGCTATACGGAGTGGAAACATCGGACTCTCGGAATTACAAGTATGAGGCGTATAGATTCCTTTGAGATGTGGGTTTTTCGAAGGATGCTGAAGGTCTCTTGGACGGAGCACGTGACCAACATCGAGGTGTGCTAATGAAAGAGAACTGAAAGAGAAAGAGAAGGAAGAAGAAAGTGCTCCTGGTTGAAGAATGTAAGAGACTGGACACGTCTGGACACAGATTCGACACTAAGAACAGCTCAAGATAGAGAGCAATTTGATGTAGTTGTAGCCAACCTTCAGTAATGGAGAGGGCAACCTCAAGAAGATGCCATTGAAATGTAAACTAACCAAAAGAAATGTAAAAGAATCCAAATCATATTTAGTGGAAACACTGAAAATATCCGGGTATTACCAAGATTTATGATTCACGAGTCTAAAAAATAGTGTTACTTATATTTACAATTCTTACAAAGCCAAAAGATGTAGACATCCTGTCGGGACAAAAGTCGTTAGTCGGAGAACCAAGAACAAAATTGATACCCCTAGTTACCTGCCGTTGAAATATAAAAGGCCCTGTTGTAGAGCCAGTGAAATAATCCAAGATTATAATCAATAAAAGCTTTAACCCGCGAGAGCGTCGGCGTCTATAGAAAATGTCACACCGAGAGTGCAGTACGGCTAATATAGGAATGCACAATTGCCGGATTTCACGCCTTGTGCTTGGCGATACAAACATGTCCAAGTGGTAGTCACAGAACCGTACCCACATCTCTACGCCGGGCTCTGTTATTTATTATCAAATAATATATTGATAAAATAATTGCCTAATAAGAGGCATGAATTTGAATAAAAAGACCTTAAGAAATTATGTAGGTTTTTTCTATTTTATGTAAAACATTAAAACTACAGTTATTGTATGTTGTTCTTGTAAAGAGGTGTTCAAATGTTACTCTTATGAATATGATTCATTTGTATATCTCATGTTGACGTTTTATATGCAAAATTGATAGTTTTCGTTGTCAATAACTCATCAATGCCTTTTTATTCTACTGTATACGTATACATGATATAAAATATTTTACTCGTACTGCCGGCAAATGCATTTTATTCAAGCCGGTCCTGTGAGACAATGAGCAATCAACAGCTGAAGAAAACCGACAACCCTGCGCGTTTATTCTCCATAAGAAAAGCATTGCCGTATCTTACCCGTACTGCACTCTCAGTGTGACATTTTCTATAGCTACAGTCTTATAGTGACGCGCCAGTGCGTTATCGGCAAGGTACGTGTTAATACACAAACCACAAATTTATAACCAAAAAAAGTGAACAATTGATTAAATAGTCATTGACGTTCTTAATTTATTCTATCCTCTAAAAAAACAACTACAATAGAGAAACAATATAATTGGCTCTCTGTATATATCTAAGTTATTCAACCGCAAGAATGTTTCTGCTCTGTTTGAATAAGAAAATTATATGAAATTAAATCGCTTTTTATCTACAGATCTCATTACACCTGGAAACTATGACCCAGCGAATGAGCGAAAGTGATTGTCAAATAAGAATATTTGGCCTGGGGCAAAATATAAAATTAGTCAAACGACCACAGCTGCCAATGAACTCGTCTGCCAATGCTAACAATAATTTCTCCGCTACTTTTACCGCCTTATTAGAATAAATATTATTTGTAATATTTGACTAAAGAATAAACAAAGCGGGTGTTTAGTAATACATTGTTGATTTATAAAAAAAAAACAAAAGTTTTGAGAAAAAACTATGTAGGTATGGTATATGTAAACAATGACGGTTCCAGAAATATTTGTCGGGGGCGGGTCTTGGGTGTTGAGGGTGATTTTGATATAGGATTTAGATTTTTGCACCTTTACAATTGAAATGATTTGTGCCTCATATAAGGGAACCATTTTCTTATTAATTATTTTAAGCGATATATTAAACCAATAAGAAGTTATTAAAACCCAAATACCCTACAGTTGGGTATTTGGGTTTTTTAATACAAAAAAAAAACATAATAATTTAACCCCACATACTCCAACCAAAGGAAAGTGATTAAAATATAAATACTGCAAAATCAAGGATTGTCAATTTAAACTATAGTTTATTTTTATGAACGAGAGAGTAATTAGCATAATTTTAACTGGTATCTCCGACCACTCCATGGGCGTGCTCAAGATTAATTGAAAAATTACTTTGAATAATTGTAAAAAATAAATGAATTATTTCAGTGTTATAAAGTGTTATGTGTATGTAAACAAAAGTGACCTCTTTTATCACACACTATATTAGAACTGACTAGCCTACATTAAAAAAGAATTTAAAAAATTCACATTTTTTTTAATTTTTAAAAATTGCAAAAGAGAAAAAGAGTTTTTAAAACCGTCTAAGGTATGTTAAATAGATGAATAAAAATATTAATATAAAACTTACAGCTACTTGTTACAAATCCAAATCAGATTCAGAAGATGAACTTTCAAAACCAAGATTTATAATAACTGGCTCGATCATTTTATCAGTAATATTGTCCAGCGTTCACATTTTTTCCTCTTCTTTAATAGTGTGATTTACTGCCTTTTCCCAGTTTTCAGGTTTTACATTATTTACGGCCTCCAAAAACAACTGTTTAACATCATGAATTTTAAAAGTGGTATTTTTTCTTGAAACTTCACTCTTTATCTGTGCCCATACCAGTTCAATCGGGTTTAATTCACAATGATATGGTGGGGATCTAATTACTGTCATTTAACGATTTTTGGCAATTTCATCAATTTCGTATTTTTAAATTTTTCTTTATGAAGGGCACACAACGAATAAAGTTCCTTTCTTATAGATCCGGGATGGTACGTAATATTTTTTGAACTCAGCCAATTCTGCAAGTCTTTTTTTAACCACTTGGTTGTGGGCAGTCCTTCTATAAGTCTGGAGTGATAACTTGCATTATCCATTTACTATTACACAGTTCTTAGGAAGAAGATCTATCATTTGTTCGAACCATTCTTGAAAGACATCAGCGTTCATGTCTTCATGGTAGTCACCGGTACGAGTTGATTCAAAAGTTAATAAACCACCTTCAACAAAACCGTCTGAACTGCCAATGTGTACTATTATCAGCCTGCGTCCCTTTCCTGATGGTGGGTTTAAACCAGTAGATAAGTTATTTACAAAAGCGTGCCTTTGACTTGTAACAGTTTCATCCTGCCAAAATTTATTTGGTGTATGACCCTCGTTGATCCATGTTTCATCAAGATAAAATATTTTTCTTTTTTGGTTTCTCATTTCCTTTATGGTTCTTAGAAAATGTCTTCTCCATATGACAATATCGCTTCTTTCTAATAAAATAGACTTTCTGGGATTCTTTTTCCAGCGGAAGCCTATTTCTTTTAAAAGTTTTCCATAACGTACTTCGACTCATTTCTGGGTAATCCTTATTATCTCGAACTGAGACAAGAACTTTATCCAATGTTGGAAATTCTTGTCTAAAGATGAATTCATGCACTTTCCGTCGAAGTCCTTCTTTAAAATGATATTCTATTTGAAATTTTGGTTTCCCTGGAGCATTACGTGGCATTTGAAAACTACCACATTTCTCTTCTTTAATAACTCTGTAAATCGTAGATTTCCCAACACCAAGTGTACTGCTAACTAACTCAACGGTCTCATCAACACTTTCACATAAACGTTTGTCTGTAAATGATTTAAAACAATTAAATATTAATGTTTTTTCATTAACTGTTAAAGGACCAATTTTTCGGCGTTTACACGGCACTTCGAAATTTTCCATAAGACTAGTATACACAATAAACTGCATCTTGCAACTGAAGTACCTACTTCTAGTGAACTGTTAAGAATTTTGAATACGCCACTTGGACCTTCCTACAAAATGGAAAAACCCACTATCACATTTTCTGTGGAATAAGTTTAGAAGGTAATTATCTAGTCAATTACTGTCGTAGATTCCTGGAATTAAAGAATTAAATGTTTGATTGTTGAAACCCTTACTTCGTGGAATGCACTCATTTCAGATAAAATAAAACGTTTTATTTTATCTAAAGAATTAAACTTTATTTTGCAAATAGGTAGGTACTTATTAAACTTTTATTGGTTATATATATAACCAATAAAATAAACATCTTACATTTCTTGCAAATTCATTAGTACCTGTTAACCTCCATCACTCCGACACTGGCAACCTTATTTAGGGATTAGTAACCCTCACAACTATTGTATTCTATTCTGCTCCAACCTTTATACCTGGTGGTCATACTCAATTTAAAATTGTTTTCCTATATACTTCTGTAAACTTGTTGACAAATATCTGTTTTTCATTGAGTCACCCGTATCAACAGTTTAGGGATTTGCATACATAATTTATTGTTTTATTACTCTCTCATACATAAAAATACACTATAGGTAGGTAATTTAAACCCACCCATCCTATGGCTGCAAAATCAAGAACAATCCAAGGATAAATAAGTATAAACTAGAGGAAAAAGATGTCCAGGAAGAAGAGAATGCTCCTGACAGAATGTAAGAGACTGGACATGCATGGGCACATATTCGATACTAAGAACAGCTTAAGATAGAAAGCAATTTTCTGCAGTTATAGCCACCTTTCCGTAATGAAGAAGGAACCTTAAGAAGAAGTCTAAACAGCATTTTATTTAAATTAATTTATTCAACAAAAAACATAATATAATTCAAGAATAGTTATTTCTATAATTAGCCATATTATGCTACAATTGAGTGAAATATTGTCTTTGCATAATGTTCTTTGAACGTAGATTTGACTCAGATGAAGGATTTTATTCAAGATTTAAAACCATAGGAGGGGGAAGGCAACTCCAAAGAAGTCCCATGCGCACCTGAGACTGACAGTACTTAAACAGCGAATTCTAAAAACAAAACTTAGTTCAAGCAACAACCAGCCATTGTAGACATTCCTAAAGAGATGAGCCCACTACGAACATTAGAGAGCCCAGAGTTGCCTGACATGCCAGGGAAGGAAGCGGAATGTATCTTCAACAAGTTTCGCCAGTTATTTGGTACACAATCATCACCATAAAGGAATTGCCGCGCTAGAGACACACCGACGGGAACTGAAGCCGCAGCAATGATAACTCCGAGGAAGTCACAATTAGGAAACAGTTCCGGGTCACCTGCAACAACGGCAGAAGTATAAAAATTAAGTTGCCACGAAAGGGAATCACGCCATTATAGGCTCCACGCCACAAAAAAAGGTATGACACTTTTTTTTAAACAGAGGGGGGTGTAACGATAAGGATCGGTTTGGTAGAGAGGTTTTGGTTTAAAAGAGAGTCGCTACGAGAAAGACGAATTACTAATGTAGCATGAATTGATTTTTCAGCATAGAACGCAGTAAACTACGGGGTACTCTTATCAAAGATCTTTAAAGCCACTAGAGACAATTTTATAACAAAGTTAATTGCATTTGTACCTGTCGAAAAGCAAATAAAGTAACCAAAAATCAGTTTATCCCAAGTAAGTATAACTGCGGCAATGCCGTTCAATAATGTTCGAATTCTATGAAGGGTAATGGCCCTAGAACACACATCCAGTCCGAAATATCTCGAAGTAATAAAAAATAAACTGTCACTTTGTATTTTATTTCTAGTTTTATTAGACAAGATTAATAAATACCTGTTTGACGTTTACTAAATGTAGCTAAAATACACAACCTTTATAGAGAGTTTTTAGGCCCTTTATTTTTCGATGGACGTTAAACGTAAAACGTTATACTTGTCATGCGCCTTGAATAATAAATAAGGGATAACGTTTTTACTTAAAATAGTTTTTGAATCCTTTCGGAAATTAAGCTATGACAGATTATCGTTAACTGACATTTGACGAACGTAACCTATAAAACGGCAGTTATATAGGTCGATATAAATGGTATAAACAAAACAAACATGACAGTCGAATGTTTACCATTGCTTTTCAAGTTTGGTTTAAGACGAGTTATTTTTATCATTTAAAAAAGGAAATTAGCCTTGTGGTGGTGAAGCAGAGGCCATTGGTTGAAGGGGAAGCAGTTTTCAAGTGATGAATTCTTAAATTTTAACTTCAGTGTTTGGAACTGACTTTTTAATATTATACATTTGTTGTTCACTTATTTTAACATTTAATGATCTTTATGTTTTACCTAAATAAAAACGAAGGCATTCACAAGGTAGTTTTTTTATTAATAATAGATTATTGAAACAAAATAAATCTTTTATTTACAAAATATAGTGACCAATACAATCATTCATCAGACAACCAAATGGTTTAATTTCAGATAAATCTGGACAAAAATATATACTGGAATACATTGCTGATGTACTTGGATGATTTTTACTACAATTTTCCAACATTTCTCCCTACAACAATGTTAAATACAGTTTAAAATATTGTGATGTAAATATCTGTATATTTCTTCTTTGGATTCTGTCCATTCCAATTTGTGTCATAGCAGGGTTATTGATTTTTGTCATTTATTAGTCATAATGTTGAAATTTACTAAAAAAATTTAATAATTCTATTCAAATCAACAGCTGTCTGGTTTTTTTATACCATTTATAGTAGTTTAAATTTATTCCGCCAATGGTCAGATACTTTGTTTTCAATCGTGAATACTCTATAACCTATTTTATTCATAGATAAATAATATAATAGTAGAAATAGATAGGCAACTCAATGTATAAATTTCGTTCATTAGGTCCCTTGCGGCTGGGGTCAATACTAATCATCTTTTGGCGGCAAATTCGAATGAACACTCCATACATACATACCCTTTAGCTCCTCTTGTGGGCTATTTCGTTACTAATTAAAATTTATTGGAAAATAAGGATATAAGATGCACAATTTTTTCTAGATATACGTATATTTATTTGTTGTTTAAGATAAAACAGTTATAAAATAATTACATAACATTTATTACACATATTTGCAGAAGTTAAATACTATTATTTTTTGCTTTCTGACAACTTACTATAATTCTTTTTGTAATTTTTCCATGATTTGTACACAACGAACAATACAATAATTCACCATGTTTAGTTTTGTTACTAGCACAACACAAAAATTCTTTGCTACAATAGGTAACTCAAAATAAACTTTAAAAATTAAGTAACCAAATTTAAATTAAAATTACTAAGAATAAATGCAAACGAAAGTTAAAGATAATAAAATAAAATTGAAAACTTGTAAACAAACGGAAGATCTGTCATTAATTTGGATTGACAGAATTGACATTGCTTCGTTTGATTATTTTATTTGGTTTATGATTGGTTAAAGTCTTCGTGAGAGAGATAGGCTGTCATTTCTCTTTATTAACTCGCTGGGGTCAAAGGGATGGGGGAATGAACCAAGTCTTTCATATAAGATTCCAGGCCATGCTATTTTATTTGAATAATTTGCTATAATCTAAGAAAATAGATGACGAAGACACAGAGAAGTAATAGATTACAATTTGATAAGAGGCTTAATTCTTCACAATATTTTTGATCCTGTAATACCTGTTGCACCAAGACTACATTTTGTGTTGGAAACAATTGAAGAGAAAGACGCTGAACTAAATTTTCTATTTTTTTTATTCTATCATAGTTATCTTTGGTTCTGCTCTTAGACAAGGAAAGAGAGCTGCTCATATGACTCTTTTTTTGTTTTTTATGATTTATATATCTGGCATTTGACAACATTACAAACACGTAATCCCTTAATAACGTTAACCTTATCTTTACCTAAATAAGGGAATACCTTATCCTCTAATAAAGTAATCCGTTATTTTTCTGTTAATGCGCATGAGCAGAATAACGTTTAACGTTACTGAAATAAGGGGCTTAAAAACTCTCTTATTTCTTTATTAGTTTCCAGTTATCAAATAATATTCAAGCGTTACTCACACAACTTAAAAAAAACATTAAATTAAGCAGTTATTCGACAGTGCTCTGGCCAGTAACACACAGTCCTGCTCAAAACTATCGATTTACCAATAAACATAAAAATCTTAAATCTGGTTTTACAAATAAGTTGTGTTAAAAACCTGCTCCACATTTTACTAAAGTACTTATAACTAAGTGACACGCCTTTTTTCTTTATTGGTTAAAATTTTATCGAATAATATTCAAGCGACACTCACACAACTTTAAAAAACAACAAATTAAGCAGTTATCCGATAGTGGTCTGACCACTAATACACAGACCTACCCAAAACTATCGATTTACCAATAAAAATGTAAACACGTAAATTTGGTTTTACTTGTAAAAGGAATAAAAAACATGCTTTACAGAAACTATAACTAAATTACAGGACCTGTCTTTCTTAATTGGTTTACCGTTTTATCCAATAATATTTACGTTATTTGTTATTGGTGTGACTAGTATATCAGTAAATCCAGTTTCACTGTAAAACAAGTAAAAATCGTGTACCATATTTATTTGAGTAATAACAAGTTTTCACATGGATATAGTTTTTGTATGAATCGATCTAAAATTTTTAAGTTTTGATAATCGCAGACCCAACTATGAACGCAATATTAAAGATTTAGGACGATTTGAAAATAAATAATGATTTTGCCTTAATTTCAGTTTTCGATACACAAATTAATTAATTACTATTTAAATGGGAATAAGCCATAATAAAAGGATAAAATATGTTTAATTGTGGCTTATTTCCATTTAAATAGTAATTACTTTAAAATGCTACAATAAAATAGGTTCAGAACAATACAAATTAATCATATAAATTTTTAGAATAGGCCATTTTAAAATGTTTTATATAGGACGCTTTGTACGCTTACATTATTATCTAAGCGTTTGGCAAAGAATTTAGTTTTATATCCTTAAGAGTTTACTTTATAATTGAATATTATTAATAAAGGGTAGGTACATTGCATTTTTTCCAAAACTTTGCATGGTCCATCTAACCCGGACGTGTCTGAGTGAGATGGACCAGTAGCTTGGGAGAGATGGACCAGGGGTAAAAAGTAGGATCAATGACTACAAATCAAGTCTTCTTCTTCTTCTTACGGTGCCTATTCGTTCCGGATGTTGGCGATCAACATTTCTATCCTAACTTTGGTTGCTGCTATTCTGAATAGTCCGGTTGTCGATGTATTAAACCACTTTCTCAGGTTTTGAAGCCAAGATATTCTTCTTCTCCCTGGTCCTCTCTTTCCAAATACCTTGCCCTGAAGAATGAGTTGCAACAAGCCGTATCTCTGTTCATTCCTCATAACATGGCCAAGATATTCTAGTTTGCGGTCTTTGATGGTGTTAATAATCTCGCATTCCTTGCCTATTCTACGTAGGACCTCAACATTAGTCACACCCATGAAATTCTTAAGATACGTCTGTAACACCACATCTCGAATGCCTCGAGTTTTCTTAAGGAAGCTTTGGAAAGTGTCCAGGCCTCTACTCCGTATAATAAGGTAGAAATACATAGCATCTAATGAGAGAGATTTTGGTAGCAAGTGGTAAATCATGACTTCTGAAAAGAGACTTCATCATTATGAACGTTGATCTCGCTTTTCCTATGCGTTGTTTTATTTCACTGGAGTGATCCCATTGGCTGCTAATGTTGGTACCTAGGTATGTGTAGCTGTCCACTCTGTCAATTGGATGTTGGTTAACCAAAAGCTGTGTATTTAATATTTCGCACTTACTGACTACCATGCACTTTGTTTTCTTCGTATTAAGATCAAGTCCGTGTTCTCTACTTATATGTGATATACGTGGCATTATTCTTTGCAAACCGTCCAGACCATCTGCAAAAACTACTGCGTCGTCGGCATATCTAATGTTGTTTAGACGCATTCCGTTGACTAATACGCCTTCTTGTAGTTCTCCCAGCGCTTTCTCGAAGATATATTCAGAGTATATATTAAATAACACCGGGGACAGAATGCATCCTTGCCTCACTCTTCTATCTATGGAGACTGTCTCTGTTAATTGATCATCCACTTTAATATTGGCTGTTTGGTTGTAATATAAATTATAGATGATTCTCAAGTTTCTATCATCTAACCCCACTTATTTCAAGATGTTTATAAGTTTATCATGTTTTACTCTATCAAATGTCTTTTTTTAGTCGATAAAACAAATATACACACCGCAGTTAACATCCCTGCATCTTTGCATAAGCACTTGGACAGCGAATAGAGCCTCTCGGGTGCCTAAGAAATCCCGGAATCCAAACTGCGTCCATGAAACTTGTTCTTCGCATTTTTTATATATTCTGCCGTGTATCACTTTCAAGAACGTTTTAAGTTAGTGGCTCATTAGGCTAATTGTTCTGTAGTCTTCACATGTCTTGGCATTTACTTTTTTTGGTATGGTGACCAAGGTCGACTTTAACCAGCTTTGGGGTATTTTTCCAGTTACGTATATGTTGTTGAATACAGTTGTTATCCATTCTATTCCCTGTTCATCGATAAGTTTAAGGAATTCTGCACAAAACTCGTCAGGTCCTACCGCTTTACCATCTTTAGTTCTTTTAATAGCTGACGTGACTACTTCTTCAATGGTAATCGGGGGTCCTGTTTGGCATTCAGTGTCTTGTCTTGTCCTGTCTGACAAACCAAGTATAAAGTAAAAAATATGTATATTTTACATAATAATAAATGTTCTTCTTGAGGTACCTTCTCCATTACTGAAGGTTGGCTATAAATACACCAAATTGCTCTCTATCTTGAGGTGTTCTTTGTATCGAATGTGTGTCCATACTTGTTCAGTCTCTTACGTTCTTCAACCAGGAGCATTTCTTCTTCCTGGACCTCTTCTTAAAAGTCATATCATGTACATTTAATGAGCAATAATGTGAGAGGTAATTCTATCTCATTGATAATCGAAAGTTTCTATGGCACTCAAATGACGAATTGACAAAAATTTGAAAATCGCGTAATTCTGAATTCGCTGAAGTAGGGGTAGCGTTAGTCGAGGTATTACTGTATTCAGAATTGTTGATTTTTTTAAAGAACAATGTAAAAAGGCTTCTGCATAATTCTGCGGAATTCCCCTAGAATAAATGAGTTTTGTACTCTTAACTTCATCAGCAGTTGTTAAGTGCTTTGGATCATCTTGAAATAAGGGGCATACCGTACTTACTATTTCAAAGTTATTTAAAAAATAGATCGCAAATTGTTAACATTAATAACAAAGTAAGTGCTGAAAAAACCATTGAGTATGGTGTGCCGCAAGGTACTGTTTTAGGACCTTTACTGTTTTCAATATATATAAATGATCTAGCATTATTGAAAATAAACGGAAAGATTATTTGTTTTGCTGACGATACTGTCATACTTTACACTGGTAATTCTTGGGAAAAACTTAAAACTTTGGCAGAAACAGAAACTGTAAAGGTTCTAGAATGGTTAAATAGGAAATTACTGACAGTTAATACTGATAAAACCTATTTCATGCCATTTTCAATATACAAAAACAATTACCCGACTTCTTGGAATTAAATCTAAGCTATAATAACGCGTTCATTAAAATAAATAGGAAAAAATACATTAAATATTTAGGAGTTTATATTGATTGTCACTTGAAGTGGGACGTGCATATTGATATGGTATGTAAAACTCTAAGAATGTTATTATACAAATTTAGATATCTAAGCAATATTCTTAATTTGTCTTACTTAAAGACAGTATACTATTCTTTGATAGAGTCACATCTTAGATACGCTATTTTAGCATGGGGTGGAACATATGCTTCTTATTTAAATAAACTCGAAATATTACAAAGAAGGTTTTTGAAAATAATGCTAAAAAAATCTCTATTATATTCTTCAGAACTTCTTTATCAGCAAGCAGATATTTTTGGTATAAGACAGTTATATTTGTTTAGCATTATTTTGCTTACATACAAAAATAAACATGTTTTAAAATCAATAGATCATACTTACAGCACTAGAAGAAAAGTTCATGATTATGTCCAAATTACTAGTGCTTATAAATCAATTGGAAAACACAATTTCTCTTACTTCATTCCTAGAATATTTAACTATTTACCCGAGATCTATAAAACCTATATAAGAAAAATCAACTCATTTAACATGATTAAATCCATTTTTACAAAATTTCTGAAGAACACTGGATCCGAAATTTTGCATGCGATCATCTTTAATTAAATTCATCGTAATACTATACAGTATACTTTGCAACAATATTATATATTATCAACCTAATGATCCATCCAATGGCACTACAGCCCAAGCCGGGCCTTGGCCTCCTTCATTAAACCTCTCCAAACATCTCTATTTACTGCTGTTCTTTTCCATGAACGCGTTTTTAGGAGATTTTTGGCATCCTCATCTACCTCGTCTTCCCATCTCTTTTTTGGTCTTCCAACAGGTATTTTTCCTTGCATTCTTGCGTTTAGTAATTTTCTGGGGATTCTGTTCTCATGCATGCGGGCCACATGCCCTGCCCATCGTAATCTCTGCAGTCTAGTGTATTGTGCTAGCGTTGGTTCAGTGTATTGTTCGTATATTTCATTATTATATCTAATTCGTCAGTTGTTATTTTCCTTTATTGGACCCAGTATTCTACGCAATATTTTTCTTTCGAACACGTCTAATGCATTGGTAGATTTCTGTGTTATAACCCATGTTTCACACCCATAACTTACTATGGGTCAGATTATTGTTTTATATACCCGGAGTTTTGTTTTCCGGTGTACGTCTCGCGATTTGAATATGTGGCCCATTGCAAAATAGGCTTTGTTTGCCAGCATAAGCCTTCTATTTATTTCCGGTTCTTCTTCATTATTTTCGACCAGATCCATTCCTAAATACGTGAATCTATTCACGTATTCTATATCGTCTATAAATTGTGGTTGTTGCGCCTGTCTATTTGATCTGGTTTGTATGAGTAGTTTTGTTTTATTTGTATTTATTGTTAGCCCTACAACTTCTGAACTCTGTTTCAACTGAACGTAGGTTTCTTCTGCCGCAGTCTTTGTTCTGCTCATTATGTTTATGTCATCTGCGTATGCTGCTAATTGGGTAGATTTGTTTGTAAGTATGTTATTTCTGCTCACCGTCAACCGTCTAATTACATATTCAAGAACAAGATTAAAAAGTGTTGGAGCCAGTCCGTCACCTTGTTTCAGTCCTTGCGTTGTCATAAACGCATCAGTGATCTGTCCTTGAATACATACATGTGCTTCTGTTTCTGTCATTGTCATTTGCACTAGTCTTATTAATTTTGATGGTATGCCAAATTCTTGTAATATATTAGGTAGTATTGTTCTATCTATTGAATCATAGGCTTGCTTGAAATCTACAAAGAGATTGTAGACGTCTATGTCATATTCCCATGCTTTGGCTAGTATTTGTTTAACTGTAAATAGTTGGTCAATAGTAGATCTATTTTGCCTGAACCCTGCTTGATATTCCCCGATAATTTTTTCAGTGAGGGGTTGAAGTCTTCGATTAAGAATGTTTGTGAGTATTTTGTATCCCGAACAAAGTAAAGAGATGCCTCTATAATTCTGGCATAACAGTTTGTCTCCTTTTTTATGAATAGGGCAGATTATACTTTTCTTTCATTGTTGTGGGATTTTTTCTTATCTCCATATTTCTTGTATAAGCTGGTACATCTGTTCTGTCAAATTTGTTCCTCCCTGCTTGAACAGTTCTGCCGGTATCTTATCTATTCCCGGCGCTTTATGGCTTTTTTGCATTTGGATTGCTGTTCGAACCTCCTCTAGCGTTGGAGGTCTAGCCAATTCATTATCTTCTCCATCTTCCCACAGCTCCTGTTGTTGACCTTCCTGTTCTACCTGCTGCTGCCGCCGTTGTAGTGGTGTTTGTGCCCTTTCGTTTAATAATTCCTTAAAATACATCATCCAGGTTCTCTTAATTTCGTCCATATCGCTAATTATTTCCCCATTCTTATTTTTGCATAGGCTAGTCTTCGGTTTGTAACCCTGTCTTAAATGTTTGATAAGTTGGTATGCACTGCGTGTTTCGTTTTCCTTATACGTTCCAAAGTAAACTTTGTAACAATATTATATATTATTAACCTAATGATACTGTAGAACAAATATTGAATAGTGTAAATGAGTGTAATCCCTGAGCACAACCTCTGGTTCATCAGGGAAGTTCATCTTTGTTTATTTGCTAACAACTATTTGTTTGTACAAAATATTTAACTTTAGACCGCCACTGTATGTAAACCAGATACATAACAAGATGGTATTTACTCATCAAACAGTAAAATTTCAACCTCATAATTTTACTTTAAAGTAAAAATGTAACGATGCTAAAAATACTCATGTAGTGTACGATGTGGTAGTTTAAATAGACAAAATATATTTCCATTTCTTTTAGCGACCGTTCCAATACATTACGTACAGCAGTGGTGTAATAATTCATATCGGGAGTGGTACCTAGGCAGGTACTTCTGAGCGAGATGATGACCGGAGAAAGTACCATCGAGATCCGACACAGTTCCGTATCTCCGGTTATACACTTATTTTTCATGTTGAAGGACGTTCGAACGCGTTCTGTAACTAATTGCTTTACTATTTAATTATTAGTCAATTAAGAAGTTCGATGGCATTTTTAAAAAGAAAGTGAACTTATTTTTTCTACTGCTGTAAAAACGCTCAGATTGTCTGTTTTGAAATAATACTGATGTGCGTTTACAACGCAAATCGATATTTAAGAGACCATATTTATATTTTTTATTATAATTATATTTTTATAAAATAAGAGTGCTGTTAATATGCCAGAGTTTTTACGTATTGTTATGATTTTCTATCTATAATAATTTTGTTATAGTAGAAGCCACAAAATTAAAGGAAGAATATATAATATGCCATCAAAATAACAGAAGCCCAACCCTTAATTTGGCAAAAGGTTAATTTTGAATCTAAAAATCTGAAAATTGGTATGTTTGCTATTTGGGCATCATACAAATATTCTATAACAATGAAAAATATAACATATATCTGTCAAAAATTTGGATTGTATACCAGAGTATATATCGCCAAATAGACCCAAAATTAGGTTTGTATAGCATATAATACATTATGAAGGACAAGTAATATAAATAACAACTATCAACATTTGATCAAAAATATTTATTATGTGAACATCCATAAAACAATTTCTGTTATACACTAAACATAATCTAAGATTACACTTATTATAAAATATGGCAGTTTGTTCCTTCTTGCAATTTCTGCACCTGCCCATTGCACCTCTCTTTCTTCAATCCTGACCCCCCAGGGGGAGTGTAGTGGTCGACGTGATGTCGTGTATTGTCCGTCTCCAGAGATCTCTGTCTCTGGTCATTTCTTTTAATTCATGCATAGGTCTTTGGCATATTTCTGTAATTTGATCTATCCATCTTGTTGGGGATCTTCCTCGTGATCTTCGGCCTTCTACCTTTCCTTGTATTATGAGTCTTTCCATGTTTCCTGTGTTTGCTCTCATAACATGCCCAAAATTAATTGTTGGAGATGGACTTTACTCGAGAGTCGTTGGCTAACTTTTAGCTCTCTTAAAATTGAATTATTTGTTCTACGGTCGGTCCAAGGAATTCGTAACATTCGTCTCCAACAGAACATTTCAGTGGCGTCTATCGTTCTTCTCTCCGATTGTTTAGAGTCCAAGATTCACATCTGTATGTCAGTATTGGGAATATTAAGCAGTTGATCAACCTCATCTTTATCGCTCTTGAAATTTGACAGTCCTTCCATATTTTGGTCATTTTTGCTGTGGCAACTTTTGCTAGATCACATCTACGTTTAATCTCTTCTTGTAATGACCCTGTGTTTGTGATTAATGATCCCAGATATAAGTATGAGCTCACAACCTCGAACCGGTCAATTGTGGTTATGTGTGGATGATTGTTGTGTAGTCTATCCACTATCATGATCTTTGTCTTTGATATGTTTAATTACAGACCAAATATTTGACTTTCGTTTTCGATCAGTCGTATAAGTTCTATCAGCTCTGCTTGACTATTTGCAAGAAGGGCTGCGTCATCTGCGAAACGTAGGTTGTTTAGTTTATGACCATTTATTGAGATGCCCTTTTCCCATCCTTCAAGTGCTCTTCGCATAATCTATATTACCGCTTTACGGTAATCTATAAAACAGATGTGTAGTGGGATGTTGAATTCCCTAAATTTCTCGATTATCTGTCTTATATTCAGCAGGTGTTCTCGAGTGCCTCTACCTTTGGTAAATCCAATTTGCTCTTGTGTAATTTCTCTTTGAAGGAATGTTTTCAGTCTCTCATTGATTTTATGTAGCATTATCTTGCTGGCATGGGATATAAGAGAGATAGCCCATTGCACCGAATACTGGAAAATGAGATGATCTTATCTGATATTGTCTTGGAGTCTGGGCTTTACCAGGTTTTTAATTTTTTGGTAGGTAGCGATAGCTGCTCATTGCTGGGACCTCTTCTTCAGTGCCTTATCGGTCCGGATGTTGGCGATCATCAAGGCTATCATGCTCTGCGAAACAGCTTCGCTGAGGTCATCCCAAACCATTGTCGGAGATTTTTCAACTACGAGATACCACAGCGTCCCGGTCCTCTTCTGCCAAATACTTTACCCTGCATAACGAGTTGAAGAATTCGATATTTTTCTTCGTTCCACATCACGTGGCCGAAGTACTCAAGCTTACGTTGTTTAAATTAAGCACTTCTTTTTCTTTTGTCATGCGCTGTAGGACCTCAACGTTGGTGACATGGTCCACGTTGCTGGGACGTCCTTTTTTAATTTTGTCAGTCTGCAGTAGACTTTTGGCAAGTTTAATTCTAAATTGTTTCAAAGGAATGACTGTTTTTTTATCTTACATCACGTTGATATATTAGCTAAGCATTATTAATGGATATACCTAGAATTTAAGAAAAATGCCCATATACCATCTATGTGTTTGGATGTGTTCTATATAGAGCAATCAACATGTCTGCCAAATCCACACCACCCATATGACTGTTATAGTGATTTATTAATTGTGGGTATGGAATGTGGATTTCCCTGTTTTTTAATTTGGAGAATCTTTGTGTGGTTGCCATTAGAATGAAGGCTATATAAGAAATATATAAGGTTACGGATATGTTATCGTACCACTTTATAACTATCATTGTCTGCTCTTTGGTTAAAATAACCTCTACTATCTTTTTTCATGTTCTTATCAAATTCAAGTGAGCAACCCTGTAGTCTGCCTTTCCTAACAGTTCCCAAATAAAGTATTTCAAATTCACTTCGAAGATATGTAATAAGTTCTTAACTTGTAAAATAATTATCAAAATAAACCGTCGATAAATGTTGAACATAGTGCTAAAACACATTTTGCACTAAATCTCATGTTATTTTCCTTATCTGTAAAACGATGGTTTCTAAAGGTGTTTCCTCCATAGGAAAAGAAATCATACACTATCCCCGATACGCCACAACGAACAAACATTTTAAAACCCCATTTTTTGGTTCGTTCTTCACATATTGTCTTCTCGAGCTTGCCTTTTTCCCCGTGTATGGGACCATCATTTCATCCACCTAGACTCTGATTCAATTGTGAGGCACTTTCTTATTTCTAGGCCTTATTTTGAAATAACTGTCATTATTCAACTCCTCATTGCTTATGCCTCGTATTGCTTGATACCTCTTTAGTGACATTAGATTTGCAATAATAAGTTCATATCGCGTCTCTTGAGACCAATAGTCCGTGTACGCCGGCATGTCAACAATCCCCATTAAAATTTCAATAGCAAAGAAATCGTGCATCTGATCTATACTTGTGTCTACACATTTGTGAAAGGTTTGTGTCGAATACGGGTTGGTTTGTTCCACGATTAATTCAACAATATCTGGAGTAAAAAAACTTTTAAAATATTGCAAAGGTGTTTTTATATTTTGGGGTTTTGTAAAATCTTTACTTTGTTCTGTTGTTACTTCATATTCAAAATCATCAGTCATCCAGTTGGATGTAGGCTCATCTTTTTTCCCCTTCCGTTTTATTGAAGAACTTGCTTGTTTTTGGACTACCGGAGAAAATTGTATCACTACTGAAGGAGTAGGTGTTGTTAGTCTTCGTTTATTGACTGAAACAGATAATATCTCTACAGCTTTTTTTATATCCTCTTCAGAAGTTATATTTTCTTTAACATCATCTGTGTCTTCTGTGAATTCTTTTAAAAAATTACGAGATAATGCTCCTTGTTCGTCATCACTACTACTTCCTGGGTCGCTTTCAGCACCAACTGGAGGCAAAAGAGCCATTATTTTATCTATTCTTCTTTTTTAGTCTGAAAAAAAGAAATTAGGGTCAAATAAGAAATATCGGGTGCTGTATACCATACAATACAAAAAGTTTTGATTAGATTTGTCGAAAAAATATTTGCAGTATACCACAAATTTGTTTATACATAAACAGTACAATGCTTCAAAAATAAGATACCAAAAAATTAGCATTGTATAGTAAAAAACAATAAACTGAAATCAACAGTTATTATATAATTGTTGGTTGGAACAACATGCTTGCTAAGCCATTTTGTCGGGACTGTATCAATACCGTCAGAACTAAATGCGCGAAATTAAGAATTCTTGGGCCGATTTCCAGTCAGCTACATACGGTAGTGTAGTGTATACTCAACTATAGAGTGCCAAAAACTGGATTTCAAATACTATCTATTGATTGTCAAATAAAAAACTGGAAAAATTATGTATATTAGAACATACGTTGTCAAGTTAAGAGTTAACTACTTCAACAACCATATACATATATTATGATACACTACTTTACTTTGTAGCTAGTTATTTCACAAAATAATTAGTTAGATTCACCGATATTTGAAACACCTTCAGCTTTTTCATAAATGTTTCCATTAATGTTCACGCTCTCTCCTGTATAATACAACAGGAAAAATTCAGCATGTTTAGTCTTATTTTAAATGGCAGAGATATTCCCTTATTAAACATAACAACCTATTTGGTAAACAACAACCGATTTGGTACCAGAAACAACCAACCTATTATGATCAACGACCAGAAAATTGAGAGAGTAGCGGAATTTGTATATCTGGGCAGCATAACTGACTGTAATGGGGATACGGAGCGTGATGTACATGAAAGAATAAATAAGGCTCGCAACGCCTACAATATGCTTAACAACATATGGAAATCCAGGATTTACCCAACTAAAACGAAATTAAAAATCTTCAACACAAATGTAAAAGCTGTATTACTGTATGGCTGCGAAACTTGGAAGATATCAGCATCCATAGTACACCAATTACAAGTTTTCATCAATAGAGCGTTACAAAAATCCTTCGTATATTTTGGCCTAATCGAATCTCCAATGAAAATTTATGGAACCAAAGCAACCAAGAAAATGTCATAAAGCAAATAAGGCGAAGAAAATGGAGATGGCTGGGCCACACACTCCGTAGACCGCCAAATGACATTGCCAGGACAGCACTGGATTGGAATCCCCAAGGCCGACGGAAATTAGGCAGACCTAAGGGAACTTGGAGAAGGACAGTACTGGACGAAGGGAGAAAAATGAGAAAATCCTGGCTTGAAATCAAAGCACTAACCAGAAATAGAGTTCGCTGGAGACACTTTGTGGAAGCCCTATGTTCCTCTTAGGAATCTTGGGACTATATATATAAACATAACAACAAATATTTTATAAAAAAAAATAGAAGCAGAATTCTGTAGACACTACAAAAGATGGTTAGATTAGATTATGTGAGATCTTTAAGGCCATGCAGTCTCACCGCACTTCGATCTATACAGATCTTTTGTGATTACCTTAATCTAGTTGAACTCTAGGGTGCCAATACTTTTGATGAAGTTGATTAGCTTCCTGGGTGACTTGTTTTCTATGCCAGAGGGCGCTAGACAGTAATACGCAGTTGCATAATTAATTTTTGGTTGCCAAAGAAACGATAGTTCTCACTTTCTGATTTGCCCATTTTTTTGAGATGATATTTCAGAGGACAGTGACCACTGACCATTTTGATACCTTTTTTACTTATTTGCCTTTGTCCCGGTGTGCAAGACCAATGTTATCTTGGTTGATTGAGTTCCCAGGTCTGGAGTTCCTCTCTGATGTGGCTTTTCGATAATCCACAGAAGGGTTCTGGACCCTGGAATGGGGCATTAGCCCCTTTTTTGTGAGACTGTCAGCTTCCTCATGTTCTGCAATTCCTTTATGACCTGACCTCCACATCTTTTGCATTTTGCCCACTTCGTGAGGGCTTGTTTATAGTCCCTAACCAACTTTGACTCACAAGTAAATGACTTATGAGCCTTTAAGGCGGCTTCACTGTTTGATAAAATAATGGGCACTAATGTCTATAACATGTATTTCTATATGAAAAATAGTTTCCAAGAGATTTTAATAATCTGAAATTGTTTTTTTTGGTCCACATTATTTTCTTGAAACATTTTTTCTATGGCGTACAGATTCTTGGTAAATCGATTTTTTTTTGCCCCCCTACCGGTGAGTTTAGAGGGAATCCGGGGGATAGAAGTGGTAAATTTTGCATATTTTTTGGGGTTCCAAAAGTGACATTTTCCGTAAAATTCAACTTGTTCGTAGCATTTAGCGTTTTTAAAGGTTTAGTGGTATTTTTATAACTGACAACTGGAGTAATTATTTCGAGCTGTTTTCTATATTCATTATATCCTCTATGGTAGTTTAGCATAATATACAATGATCAACGTTCATAAAACTGAAAGCAGAAAATATTTCTAGACTCTCCACAGTTTTATCACTTTCAAAACTTTTTTATTGACCAAAAGTCCCTACATCCATTTTTACCATTCTGTTTTTGCGAAAAATTATAAACGAAGTATTTACTAATTCATAAATTTAGCGTATTAAAATATTTTGAATTAATATTTATGAACAAATACAACATATGTAGTATGCAATACATTTAATGTTACAAATTATGTATATATACAACAAACTCTTCGATTACGGATATATAAAAACTGTTAAAGTAAATAAATTTCTCTTTCTTTCACTTGAGAGTCAAGTTGAAGGTCGTTTATAGCTAAGAGCTTGTTTCAATTATTTCGGAGACAATCTTCTTTAAAATATAGATACAAATAATATCAGATATAGATTTCTGAGACACAGGGCTTGCTAATCAACACTCGGGAAAAATCATTAGGCAAAAAACAATCCAACACAGCCTAGGAATTTGGACGAAAACAAGGATATACGACTTGGGCGAAAAAACGCACTATGAGAATAGGAACGTGGAATATGTACAAGAAATGAAACAAAATGAAATACTCTCAAAAATCGATAGACTAGGCACAGATATGATGGTCTTAAGTGAAAAAAAAGGGTCAAGGAAAGAAAATTATAGAAAATATACAAACATATTCAACATGAACTTGTGTCATTTTAAAAAAAAACCTAAAACTACTTGGAGAAAAAACAAAACCTTTGATGACAGTAGAAATTCTTGAACTTTTGTAAGAACGAAAAACACATCAAAAAAGTACAAAAAAGACAAAAATAAAGTCTACATCTATTCTTTTTTCTATTTCATAGTCCATTGTCCAACTTTCACAGCCATACAGTAAGACAGAAAAAACGTAACATCTGATCATTCGGATTCTAAGCTCCTGACTAAGGTCTGATCTTATAAAAAATGTTTTCATGTTTATGAATGTTTTCCTTGTTTGTTCGATTCTTGATAGGATTTCTTTTTTTTTATTATTATTACACTGACTATATTGATATTTACTCCCAAATATTTTATGAAATGTACCTGTTCTATTATTTGACCCTTGGCATACACGTCATGTACGGTTATTGGTGTCTTTGAAAATACTAAAGTTTTAGTTTTGAAAACGTTTAGATGCAAACCGAACATTTTGCTGTGGTGAACTACCGCATTTATTAAATTTTATAGTTCTTGTGCGTTGCTTGCTATTAAGACGGTATCATTAGCATATCTGATGTCTATGCTGATTCCGTTAATCTTAATTCCGCCTTGGATCCCGCCTAATGCTTCTCTGAATATAGACTCCGAATACAAATTAAACAGTAGCGATGATAAGACGCAACCCTGTCTCACTCCTCTTAGGATTTGTATATCTTAGGATGTTGTGTGCTCTATTTCAATTGTTGCCGTTTGGTGCCAGTATAGTTCTGAGATAATTTTCAAGTCTTGCTCGTCAACTCCAGTTGTTCTCAGAATTTCGATCATCTTTTGATGGAAAACGCAGTCAAATGCTTTTCGATAATGATTAAAACATGCATATACATCTACAGTCATGTCTCTGCATCGTTGCGTTAACACATACGCATACATAACGCAAAAAGAGCCTCTCGTGTTCCCAATCCGTTTCGAAATTGAATTAAGCGGCACTCATCTGGAACTCGCACTTCTTGTAAATTCGTTATCTGCAATTAGTTTTAGTATTTAGACATTGATATCTTTTTGAAATTTTACTGCGTGAATCAGTTCTTCTTTGGTTATTTCTGGGCCTTTTTATTTATTCGATTATCTGATGATGGTGGAAAACAAGGTCTATCATCGTCAAAAAAAGTTTGTATGTATTCTTTTCATCTCCCTAGTTTGTCTTCTGTACCCATAATTCCTTCGTTATTATCATTTTTTAATATTGTTGCTTGTCTCTTTTTGTGTCTACCTGTTATTTCTTTTACTTTTTTGTGAATATTAAAGGTGTCGTATTTTTCCTGAAATCGTTCGATTTCTAGGCATTTTGTTGACATCCAGTTTTCTTTCGGCTCCCTGCACTTTGTTCTAGTGATTTTATTGATTCGCTTGTATTCTATTGGGCTTGTTTTATGTTTTCATCTTACGTCCATGAGGTCCATGATCTCTTGCGTTATCTTATGCGTTATTCTTCTTGTATCTTTATTATTTTTATTTTTAGAGCAGTCCATGTTACTTCAATGTCTGTCTGTAGCAAGTTTTCGATCGTTTTTATTTCTTCCTTAAGATTGTTACTTATTTCTTTTTTCTGTTTAGGGTTCTTCAGTTGTAAGTCAGCCAGATTGTCTCGGCTTCAGTGTTTGCCAGTTTCCCGGACATAAATAAGCTGCGTGAGTTCCAGGTGGCAATGCGTAGTATTCGATCGTATATTTGTATTCTCTGTCCACTTTCTTGGGAAGTTGGCGGGGGGATTCTTCGCACCCTCTCCCCATTTAAGGGGTGTCCCGGACTGAGCGACATTTTCTTTTGGGGTGGTTTTCCCTTTGCTTTCCCCATCGCAGTACCACAACTATTTAAACTGCTCCAGTTATGCTTGTGGTAATCTAGTTTCAAGCCGGTTCAGGATCATTGTTTCTACGCCTTGAACTGGTACTGATGATCGCTGCTGCCCTTCACAGGGGAGGGATAGGAAGTAGGAAACTAGATTTTGGAAGGATAAAGGAATGGGACATGATTTCTTCAATGCATGGCCCTCGTGAGCAGGGACGCTTTTCTCTGAAGTAGACCTATTTACTAATATCATGGACTTAAATAATGTCAAACATAGAAGTTACTAGAAGAATGAGAAATGAAGCTAAAATAATATTGACTATTATAAGAAGAAAACTTGAGTACTTAGTCCATGTTATGAGAGGACAAAGATACTCATTATTTTAGCTTATTATGCAAGGTAAAATTCGAAGAAAACGAAATGTGGGAAGACGAAGAATATCATAGCTTAAGAACTTGAGGGAATGATTTGAATGCAATAGTGCAGATTTATTTAGAGCGGTAGTCAACAGGGTCTGCATAGTCATGATGATTTACAACCTTCGATAGAAGATGGAACTGGATGGATGGAAAAAAGAAGAATACACACATATCGAGTGGATGTTGTAAGCATGAAAAAGCAGCAAAAGGAGTATCAGTATTATTAAAACATAAATGGAGGAAACATATACGAAATTTTCCTTTTTCAATCCTGACTCTCCGGATGGAGTATAAAGGTCATCGGTCTCCATTACCAGCAAATAAATGAATGAATAATGGAAATTAGGATGAACATGGAAAGTCAGTTAAGATTTGATTTCACGTATAGTGCCTCTACTATCCGCTTATACGTATGTCTTCCTTTCAGGACTCATCAAGTCGTCAGTAGGAACTCCTAAACATGAATTCAAATATTTATCGCCAAAGGAAATAACTTTCTAAAAATCCAAAGATTTCATTTTGTTCTAAATCAAAATTCAGATTTTCACCTAAATCTGTGCCTTCTAGGATTTACAAAGCAACAAACGATGACAGCAAAATAGAAAAATGCTCACATGCTTAAAAGCGCGGACGGAAAAATTTGTGATCACGAACAACAGTGCAAAGAATAGGAGAGATACATCACTGACCTTTTTGACGATGCTTCTAGAGAAAACGCTCCAAATACTGCCTGTGACAACCAGTTAGACAGAGGTCCCAGTATACTGAATTCGGAAGTCAAAAAGGCAATACAGTAAGCCAAAAACAATAAAGCACCTGGACCAGATCAAATCCCTGCTGAGCTACTTACAGTTTTGGATAAGGAAAGCATTGCCTGCTCAACCACTTTCTTCAACAAAATTTACAACGAAGGAAAAATACCAGATGATTGGTTAGAGTTACTGTTTACAACATTACCAAAGAAAAGCAGGCCCTTCAAATGCAGCGATTTTAGACTAATCAGTTTGATGAGTCACACATTGAAGATAGTCTTACGAATTATACAAAACCGAGTATTTCTTCTATGCGAAAGTAGGATGGGTGATAAGAAATTTGGATTTAGAAACGGTCTAGGAACTGGAGAACTATTCTGTATGCGCGTTCTATTACAAAAAAGTCGTGAATTCCGAAAGAATGTTTATGTTTGTTTCATCGACTTCGAGAAGGCTTTCGACAGAGTACAACACGATACACTTTTCGATTGCCTACGGGCAGCAGGACTTGACCACTATGATATAAGACTGCGGAAATACTTATATTACAATCAAGTAGCCTCTATCCAAATTGCAGACAGTCCGACTGAAAAACTGTCCATCGAACTTGGAGTACGGCAGGGTTGTGTTTTGTCACCCACTCTTTTTCATCTGTACTCTGAAGAAATCTTTAGGGAGGCTTTAGATGACAGACAAGGGGGAGTAAGACTAGGTGGAGAAATAATCAACAATATTAGATACGCTGACGATACAGCCATTCTTGCAGAAAATTTACAAGATCTCCAAACATTACTAAATCTAGTCAGTGAAGCAAGTTATAGGAGAGGCCTTAAAATCAACATTTCAAAGACAAAGTGGATGGCAGTTGGAAAGATCAATATATATCAAGGTCTGATTTCTCTTAATGGAGAAGTGATCGAAAGGGTAAATCATTTCAAATATCTTGGCAGTTGGTTATATGTAAATTGTGACTCTGATAAAGAGATAATAACCAGGATCAAAATATCACGTAAGGCTTTTATAACCTGGAAACCAGTCTTATGCAACAGAAACCTGTCGATGAATATTCGTAAGAAGGTCCTGAAATGTTATGTGTGGTCCATCCTATTGTATGGTTGTGAGACATGGACGTTAAAAACCATAATGCTAAACAAGTTTCGAGAAGCATTCGAGTTGTGGTGCTATAGGCGAATCCTAAAGATATCGTGGGTTTCGCACACTTCCAATGAAGAGGTTCTTCAAATCATCAATTCAGAACGTCTGCTCATAAACACCATAAAGAGGAGAAAAACATGATACTTCGGGCATATAATTAGTGGACCTAAAAACCATCTACTTCGCCTTATAATACAAGGAAAAGTGGAAGGAAAGAGATGGATTGGATCATGGCTGCGTAATATTGGACAATGGTGTGGTTCCACAGTAGAAGAATTATTTCGCGCAGCAGCCGACAAAAAAAGGTTTCAGGAAATTGTAAACATGATGAATACAGACACGGCACCCAAAGAAGAAGAAGATGATAAATAAACCATAATGTGGAAATTAAAATTGCATTCCACATCATATCGATGCATCTAAGTGCGTTGCATCTAACATCGGAACCAATTTGCTGAATGGCGACCAAAAGCACACAAGAGAACTGGAAGTAGACCTCAAACCAGACGGCTAATGACATCAGCAAACTGCTGGTTATGAATTAATGCAAAAAATATCCATTAGCCATGATTGAACACAACCAAGGAGGACTTATATTTATATCAGATGATGACTGAAATAACTATTAGCGATGGTGATGATCAGCGCATATGGGTAGCTTCGCTACTTTTTCAGCCATTTTATTATAGTTTGAATTATATAATAGTAGTCATTACATACATACTTTAATGTTTAATTTGCCAACCATTCTTCACAAATAACAATTTATTTATTAGATAGTAAATATATTCCGTCATGAAAAGACAAAGGAATTTTCATTATTGTTAAAACGTTATGTCAAATTAAACTATTAAATTATTAATAAATTTCTACAGCCATTAAGAACAATAAGAGTTTTGTTACTGTACTCAAATATTTTATTCTCACTTTTACACGAATATTTTACGGGAGAAATCTTGTCAATTTCAAAACTTAAGTATCCGCAAATAACAGTAATTAGATCTCAGTGATTTTGCGAAAGCAAAGAGTAACGTGTAGTTATAATCACAATTTGAAAGTGATATTGTGCACGTACTAAAAACAAAAGGTAATAAATTAAGACAAATGTTATGATCATTTGGATAAAAAATTTATTAGATCACAAAATTTATAATATTTATCAATCAACGTTTAATTTAAGTTTTTAATTATCTTAATGTAATAATAGATACAAGGCGGTTCGAACAAGGCAACACATCCGCGAAAACGAAATTTAAAATACACGAGGTTTTAAGAAAAGTAAAAGAAGATAATGAGTAAACTCTAATTATTGACCACAAATGGGGAAAAATCAATATACTTTGTGTCAGTTGGGAAAGAAACCCTCAAACCACTTAGAGAAAAGAGTAATCATTGGATGAGAGTAGAAATTTTTGAACTTATGGAAGACCCAAGAAAACATTGAGCAAAATACCTAAATAAATACAAAAAAAAAGAAAAATAGTTACCGAACTCAGCAGCAACGGGTTCTACACAATAGACACACTAGACAATAGACAAACACACTATATGAGAGATTACAAGTTGCTATCCGACTAATAAAAACATGGTGCAAGGAACACTCACTATCTCATAAGAAAACAGGGATGGTCCTCTTTCAATGGTGATCGCCTAAGGCTACACTGTTGTTATTGGGTCAATACTATCTTACGGAGCTATTGCTTGGGTACCAAAAGTGCTACAGGGAACAGTGATTAACAAACTAAACCATATTGAGCGGATGGCTTGCATAAATATAACAGGTGCCATCAAAACAACACCAACTGTGTCTCTCTCTCTTCAATCCTGACCCCCCAGGGGGAGTGTAGTGGTCGATGTGATGTCGTGTATTGTCCGTCTCCAGAGATCTCTGTCTCTGGTCATTTCTTTTAATTCATGCATAGGTCTTTGGCATATTCCTGTAATTTGATCTATCCATCTTGTTGGGGATCTTCCTCGTGATCTTCGGCCTTCTACCTTTTCTTGTATTATGAGTTTTTCCATGTTTTCTGTGTTTGCTCTCATAACATGCCCAAAATATTTTAATTGTTGGAGATGGACTTTACTAGAGAGTCGTTGGCTAACTTTTAGCTCTCTTAAAAATGAAGTATTTGTTCTGCGGTCGGTTCAAAGAATTCGTAACATTCGTCTCCAACAGAACATTTCAGTGGCGTCTATCTTTCTTCTCTCTGATTGTCTCAGAGTCCAAGATTCACATCCGTAGGTCAGTATTGGGAATATTAAGCAGTTGATCAACCTTATCTTTATCGCTCTTAAAATTTGACAGTCCTTCCATATTTTGGTCATTTTTGCTGTGGCAACTTTTGCTAGATCAGATCTACGTTTAATCTCTTCTTGTAATGACCCTGTGTTTGTGATTAATGATCTCAGATATAAGTATGAGCTCACAACCTCGAACTGGTCAATTGTGGATGATTGTTGTGTAGTCTATCCACTATCATGATCTTTGTCTTTGATATGTTTAATTGCAGACCAAATATTCGACTTTCGTTTTCGATCAGTCGTATAAGTTCGATCAGCTCTGCTTAACTATTTGCAAGAAGGGCTGTGTCATCTGCGAAACGTAGGTTGTTTAGTTTATGACCATTTATTGAGATGCCCTTTTCCCATCCTTCAAGTGCTCTTCGCATAATATACTCCCCATATATGTTGAATAATTGTGGAGATAGTATACATCCTTGTCTGACACCCCGTTCTGGATGAAATTCGTTCGAAAGTGTGTCAAGTACTTTAACTGATCTAGTAGTGTGTTCATATAGTTCGGTTATAAGCGTAATTAGATGTTGTGGTACACCTACTTCTCTTAGTATTCGCCATAAGTGTCTCCACTTGACCCTGTCGAACGCTTTACGGTAATCTATAAAACAGATGTATAGTGGGATGTTGAATTCCCTAGATTTCTCGATTATCTGTCTTATATTCAGCAGGTGTTCTCGAGTGCCTCTACCTTTGTTAAGTCCAGTTTGCTCTTGTGGAATTTCTCTTTGAAGGAATGTTTTCAGTCTCTCATTAATTATATGTAGCATTATCTTGCTGGCATGGGATATAAGAGAGATAGTTCTATAATTGTCGTATTTATGGAAGCTGCCTTTTTTATGTATGGTCGTTATTGTAGATTTTGTCCAGTCTTCAGGCCATTGTTTGGAATGCCATATTTGATTACAGAGTAGATGAAGTAACTTTACGCCGGTTTCTTCTGTGGCTTTAAGCATTTCTGCTGTAATCATATCTGGACCTGGTGCTTTGTTATATTTGAGCTTGTTGATAGCCTGTCTTACTACATTTTCGAGGATATCAGGTTCTTCTTCCACCTCGTCAGAGATTTGGCTAACAAGCTCTTGGCGTTGATCATCTTTATATAGGTCCCTGCAATACGATCTCCATGTCTCTGCTATGTCTTCTCTGTTTGTTCTCAGGGTTCCAGTGTTATCTTCAATGGCCCAAGTTCTGGCTCTGAAGTCTCTTGTCAGGTAGCGTATTTTTCTAAATAGATCTCTCGGCTGATTATTCTGACCATGTCTCTTAATTTCTTTGCATATACTTTGATAGTACTCTTTTTTGTCGGCCTTATATCTTCGTTTTATTTTTTTATTGAGGTTTCTTAAACTAGCTTTTTCTGTTTCACTATGTACACCACTTTTACAAAGATTTTTTCTATTCTCAATTATTTTAAGAGTTTCATCTGATATCCAGTGTTTCCGTTTCACCGGATTATTTTTCTTTGAGCGATCCACTGGTGTTGTTACGCAATGTTTAACAGTCTCCCATATTTCTTGTGATATTCCGTTACGAATAGAGAGCATACTTTTCTGTACTTCCTGTAGAAGGTCTTCTTTCTTTCTTAGTTCTATCCTCTTTATCTCTCTGTGTAGCATGTATTAATTCCTTATAACCATCGAATATTTAAGGTATAAAACTTTCTTGGTATACCCGTGCGCTATATATAAAATTTTGTTTACATTCCACCCCAAAGAAAAATTCCAGTTACAACTGCAAAGTTAAATATGATTATATTTGATTTATATTTGTACGTCAAGGTCAGTTATGAGAAGATGTGTAGCGTGTTTGAAAATAATTGTGATTGGCCCGTTACGAAGAGTGGAAGGGGGGTAAGAGGAAAAGGTGGAAGCTGGTGCAGAGACCGAGGCAAGGTCAAATTCAGGTTTGGAAGAGATTTGATTGAGTGGGACACGGAGTGTTTAGTTTGAAGGAATCGGTAAATTTGCTGTGAAAAAATGAATTATACCTAATATATTGTGTCAGTTTTGAAAGAGTAATCACTGTTTTTGTTTTAATGCTGTCTCTGATCTAAGAGATTTGTATCTAAGAGATTTGCGGAGTTTCAAACAAATTTGAAAGAAAGCCACATAAGTTTCACTTTTTAAAGAAGCCGAGTTTCCAAAGTTTACATCCCAGCTCCCAGCTTATACCCTCGTTTTGTTTGTCCTAAGCCATTCCTGGTTATTTCGTAGTGAGATGGCAGAAATTTTAAGGAAATAAAATCCATGAAGGAAGAACCTTTCTTTCATCTAGCAGGAAGTTTCTTCTAAGCGGCATCCTTATTTTAAATAGCTTGAGAACCTTCTTGTATTGTGTTTTTCCAGGCCTTTAGATAAATATGTCAAAAAGGTGGCGCTGGTGACAATGATGCGACTGCGCTCAGCTGGTGAAAAACCTTGATGTAGGAATTGAATAATTGAGAATTCGTTTCTGGCGGGTAGAGCTGGGTGCGCTACCACTGATACAGGCAGGCTGCGACTCAATTGAACCAAAGTTTGTCTTTAACAAACCCTAAAAAACCGAAACAAGACAGTATAGGGCGACAAACGTGGCAAATGCCTATTGCATATACACCTATGACTCCAAAATGGAAGAAGGCCCAGGATTCGGGATTATCTTCAGATCACTGAACCTAAGAATAAAGTGGAGTATGGGCAAAAATGTCAGCGCAGTTCAGATATAAATGGCTGGTATCTCCACAGTATCAAAAGAGATAACCCAAAAAGGTATAGCAGAGAAAACTATAATAATCTGCACAGATCAGAGACAAGCGCTACTAACCTTGAATAGACCACGTGTCACATGAGGGTTAGCAATGGAGTATCACGAGTCACTAACTCAAGCTTCGGATGATAATGTAATTATCCTAAGGTGGGTTAACGGACACGATAGGAATAAAGGCAACCGCATTGCTGACCAATTGACTAGGAAGGCCTAAGACTGTTAGGACCTGGAAATCTTATTGGTTGGTCAACTATAACAATCGCGGAAATTGTGGAATATCACTCCCATATGCAAACCGTACAAAGAAGCGAAGAAGGGCAAGGATGTAGACTTGCAAGGGTAACACTAAGTAAACTTGAAGTCAGCCTCACAGAAGTATTTGGCAATGACCAGGAAAAACCTACGCTTAACAGTTGGGTTTTTAACTGGTTATTGTCAACTAAGCAAACTCTTCCACACACTGGGGCTAGCAGACACACCTCTATGTATCTGCACATACCTGCCCACATAAGGGAGATGTCTCCTGCTGACTTGTCCACCTTCCTAGAAATAGTAGGATGGAAAATGAGCTAAGAGCGACAGTACCCTGCGAGGATTCCAATGGGCATTTATCCCTATTTTATTAGTTTTCTATTTTGACAGCAGTTGGCAGCACGGTCGTTTGAGCACGTGAATTAGAGACAAACAAACATCAATCAGATTATAAATCCATTACTAATTAGGACTTCTGACTTCTAGATTGTAGGATTAAATTATTTTAAATTATCATATCCCTCTTGAAAATCTAAAATGTTCCATAAACATCTTACCTGTATTATAGTAATGTATCTGTCTCTTTAAGCTTTGTAATGTTTCCCTAACATTATCGCTCTATCGCAGAACAATTTCTTATTATTTATATTTTAGTTTGATACAGTATCACATCGTCGATTCAAAAAAGAACAACTTAAAGAAAGAAAATATAAAAATATCAAATAATTTAAAAGAAACGTTGGATTTTTGATTTGGTATGTCACTTGTCAATAATAATCGATTTGAATCGATGAGGCTTTGCTCGTAATACATACAAAAACATAAATTTGGTAAAAATACCTTTTTAGTAGATAGGTACATACCCATGGCCTCCACTTGACTCCAATTTTTTTCGTTTTATGGTATAAAGACAAAAATAGACAAACAAAACATTACTTAAATAATAATTAAAGCTATTACAGCCGATTGCGAGAAAATTAAATACTTAATGGTTTTAATATCATAGGACCACGTTTAGCTTAACGCTGTCCACCTGTCCATAGTGACTTTTACTGAATAGTCTTTGTATAAAAATCTATTTACCTTCTTGCATTTTATGTTTTATTTGTACTTGATTTGTCTTTTTTTATTTCTTCTTTCTTTATTTTAGAGAACACATTATTTTGGTAATTTGTTTAGTCTGTAAAGGAAGTTCTAGTTGCGTGCAATTAAAATGGTGTCATTTGCCATGCGTTAGCTACAAGTAGGCAAAACGTGTTGGGTGATAATAAAAAGATTGTTGAAAAAAGCAGAGCGTGAAAAGCCGAGACAAAATTCCCAAGCGGAGCAAAAAATTATTTCAATAATTAATTAGGTGTGAAGCTTTAATAGATACTTGCAATCTATTTCACCTAATTGACTTTCATATGTAAGTAATTTGAGGAGTTTTACTTTTTACAACTAAGATGGTAAAAGCTAATCTGATTACTATAATATTAGTAGTAAAATCGAGATGGCGGAAACTGTTGCTATTGTTCGTATAAGTGTTTTGAAGCCCAGTCTGGGCTATTGTTTGATGTTTCTCATTTAGGACAGCCTTTCGCTTTCAGTACCGTTTGTTTCTTTTATTTTCTTCCTCTTCTTCTTGTCTTCCTCTTGACCATATCAAGAGTTATCCGACGTTAGCATCCGCACCATTGCGAAGGTTTCTCGATCGTCTGCCATATGGAATATCCATTCACGAATGTTTTTTAACCAATATACTATAATATAACCGATATATTCTATATAGATTTTCTCAGCTTCATGTCCCAGCTAAGATATTTTTCGATGTTTAACTTCTTCTTCTTCTTCAAGTGTCCTGTGATAGCTATTCGGACTTTTGAGACAATTGAGATTCTCTCTAAGGTTGGATCTTTCTCTGCATAATCAGTTGAAGCAAGATGTCCACGTGTAATATGTCCAAGATATTCCAATTTTCTTGTTTTAATTGTATTTGAAATTTCTATTTCTTCATTTGTTCTTCTCAGAACCTCTGTGTTTGTGACGTGTTGTGTCCACAGTATTTTTAGAATTCTTCTATACACCTGCAGCTCGAATGATTCCAATTTTTTTATTGATGTCGCATTCAGGTCCAAGATTCCATTCCATAAAACAAAGTCGAAAAAACATAGCACCTCGCCAACCTAACTATTAGTTCCACTTTTAAATCCCTTGTACATAGCACCCTTCTCATTTAGTTGAAATTTGCTTTAGCCTTTTCTATTCTGATTTTGATCTCCTGAATATAATCTTTTGTGGAGGTAATCATTGTTCCCAGATATTCATATTTGTTCACTTGTTCGACGTTGGTTCCGTTTATTAAAAGATTCTCGTTATTTCTTTAAGTTTTCGATATTCTCGTACATTTCGTCTTCTGACATTAACTGTTAGACCGTACTCTTTTCCATACTCTGTTATTCTGGTCACCAGTCTCTGAAGATCTTCAATATTTTCGGCCAAGATCACAGTGTCGTCCACAAATCTAATGTTGTTAATGGAAACTCCATTTACTTCCAGCTATTTCACTCTCAAGAGCTTTTTTCAGGATCTCTTCGGAGTAGGCATTAAAAAAAATTGCCGACAATACGCATCTCTGTCTCACTCCATGTCTAACTTCAATTTCTTCTGACAGCTGTTCTCTGCAATTGCTGCATTCTCTTGCGTTTTTCATTTCGGGGAGAAAAATACAAATCGACGTCAACGACTCTTTGGATAATACGTGTGAACTCTAAATCTGGTTCAAGAGTGTCACTAAAACATCAATGGTGTTTCTAATCTAGAATTTTTAAGATTCTATAGGAATCATGTCAAGTCCAGGGTTTTTTCCAGTCTTCATTGATTAAATGCATGTAATATTTCTTCTTTTGTAATATATATGCCTAATTCTTCTGACGTAAGTTCTATGTACTTTAGATCTCCTCTTTCATCATCGAACAGTTCGTCGATATATTCTGCCAATATTTCTACTTTCTCCTCATTCTGTGTTATAGTAGTCCCGTGTCTATCTAGAAGTGCACCAGTGATATTTTGTTTTCTTAGCCCTGCCAGTTCTTTAAATTTCTTGTGAAGGTTAAACAGATCATATTTATTTTGAATGTCTTCGATCTCTTTGCATTTCTCTTCAAAGTATTTTTCTTTTGCCTGCTTTATCATATTCCTGATCTCGTGATTTATCTCTCTGTATCATTTCTTGTCTTTGTATTTACATTGTCTCCGTTTATCCATCATATTGAGTATCTCGTCATTCATCCATTCTTCTTTTCTCCTTGGGGAAGTCTTTAGTATTTTTTTACAGGGTTTCAGTAGATAATGTTTTAGTCGATCTCAGTACTTGTAAAATCATTGGTGTTTGTGTTCAATTTGCTGCAGTTCATGTTGGAGGCATTCTTTTACGTTAGATTTTTTAAGTTTTCTTGTGTTTATTGTAGTGTTTTTTTGATGTTTTTTTAATATTTTTAAGGATGAGTGTAACCTTGGCGATAAGTGGATTGTGATCTGAGGCCACGTCTGATCCAGGATATGCTTGCACGGTTTACATAGCATTTGGCAATTCTCTATCTTTGTTGACCCTAATTAGTACTTCGTCATTAGTTGTTCTTGCTATACAAGGTATCTTCAGTATCCGTCTATGAATGCACATATCCAATGCTTCAGTTCTGTTCATACATGATATTTTGTGTAAGATATAGCACCAGTTATAAATCTATAAATCTTTATTGATTTTAAAGTTTATTAAAACTTCTAGCCCATAACCTTACCTTCTGTCAAGGGAGGTTAGTCTGTATCGTGGTAACAGCTATGCTGACAGTTTACTGTCATTGTTCTTACCATTTAGCACTCCAATCACCTTAACATTGTATATTTATGTACAACATATTACACATTTAGTGTCCACACTTCTTTTCCATACAAAAGTACAGTCTAAATATAGCACTTAACCATTCTTTATCTTAGTTCTAAATTGATATGATTATTGCACAGAAATGTCTTTATTTTCGTAAAAGCAGTTTTAGTTATTGCTGTTCTTCGGCTTATTTATGTCTAGATTTAGTTGGTCCGTTATGACGGTTTCCAAATATGTAATTTTGTGAACTGAGAGAAGAGCTGTAGCATTACCTAGACAAATATGGCTGGCATTCTGAGAGTGTCGAAAAAAATGAGGGTGAGACAGTGGGAAATAGTGGCACAGAAGCGATAACAATGGAAGGCAATATAGTCTTCTTCTTCTTCCTACTTTATAAATAGGCTTAATGTCTGTTTTACTTCAGTTTTAAGCCTCAATTGACATTGTCTGGCCATCTTTTCTTAGGTCGTCCCAATGATCTTCTTCCATTTGGCGATTTGTCTCTTGCTATTCGTACTATTCTATTTTCTGTCATTCTTTCGATATGTTGATTTCATTCCACTTTTCTTCTTTCGGTCCACGCGTTTATTTCCTCTATACCACATCTCTCTCGTATTTCCTCACTTCTTACTCTATCTCTTAGAGTTTGGTTTGTTATTTTTCGTAAAACTTTCATTTCTGTTGTTTCCAGCAGTCTTTGTGTTTTCGCCGTATCTGTTCTTGTTTCCGCTGTGTACGTCATTATCGGTCTTATTGTTGATTTATTTATCCTGGTTTTCGTTTCCGTTGTGAGGTATTTGTTTCTCCAGATTGTTTTTTTGACACATCCTGCTGCTCTGTGTACCATGTTCACTTGCTTTTGTACTTCTTCTTCCACTTTACCATAGGTTGACTGTTTTATTCCCAAGTATTCAATTTCCATCACTTGTTCTATTATTTTGTTATTTACTACTAGTTTACATCGTCTCGGTTCCGCTGATATCACTATCGTTTCAGTTTTCTCTGTTGAGATCACCATGTTGTATATGAGCTCCATATCTTCGAATTCTTTAATTAATCTTTGTAGGTCATCTTCATTTTCGGCCGTTATTATGGCGTCGTCGGCGTAGCACATTATCCTTATTTCCTTTTCTCCCATTCTATATCCTCTTCTTGTTTTAACTTTATGGTTTCATCCATTATCAGATTAAATATTAATGGGCTCAGCGAATCTCCTTGCCTAATGCCAGTTTCATATTTGATAGGTTGCGATAGTTTTCCTTTACATCTTACCATAGCTATGTTATCTTTATATATATTCTTAATGGTTTTTACTAAATCCAGTGGTATTCTCTTTTCATATAATAAATGTATCGCGTCCCGAATTCTCACTCTATCAAACGCTTTCTTTAAATCTATTAGACACATATATGCTGGTTTGTTGTATTCCAGCGACTTTTCTTTTATATGTCTTATTACAAAAACTGCATCCGTGCATGATCTTCCTGTCCAAAATTATTGCTGTTCCTCTTGCAAAGATATTCGTTCGTTTATTTTTGTCGCTATTATTCTTGTTGTCAATTTGAGTGTTGTATTTAAAAGATTTATTTCTCGATAATTATTGGAGTCTTTCTTATCTCCCTTTTTTGAAGAACATCACCATGATCGCTCTCTGTCATTCATCTGGTATTCTATTCGTGGTGATTATTTTATTAATAAGAAGTTGCAGTTGTTGTACAGGAAATATAATACACGTGCAGAAACTCACGAAGATGATATAGCACTCAGCTCCCTTTCTCTGTTTTTATAAGTTCCATGTTTATTTCATCTTTACCAGAAGCATTTCTAAAGATGTTCGAAAATATGAAAATGTAGGTGCAAATAGGTTAATATTCTGCTAATTAAATTATTTTCTGAATAAGTTCCATACTTATATCTTTAATAGTTGCAACACCGACTCACAGAATCTCACGTTTTTTGTCTAACAGAATAATTTAAATAAAATCTATCGTGACTGGCCGTTTTAAGATCTAAATTATTTGATGTAGCAAGTGTGAATGTAGTTATGTATTTGAAATATTGTCAAAACGAATTTGCTAGATATCTTAAATTAAATCACAACTAGAAATTAGTTAAAACATTATAACATTTACATAAGTACATGTTACCAATATAAACCTTAACTTAGATACTGTATATATAAAAAATTGTCAAGGATATCTACTTTTAATATTTTAAAGTGCATTAAAGTTATGAAATAGTGAACTGTAACATTTTAACAGGCAGGAAATTGCACTTTATTGGCGAAACGATATTTCAATAGTTACGGTTGACTTAATTTATAACACCAGGCATTTACCGATGTGAATATAGAAATTTTTGTTTAATAAATTTGATAGGTTTACGATGATGGTTTCATTCAAGAGTTTGATAGAATAAAGCATGACGAACTGATGAAAATATTAAATTCAATCGGTCTAGATTGCAGAGATCGCCGCATAATAAACAATCGAATTACGAACCTATTACGAGCAAACTGCAGCTTTTAGAGTTGGAGATCAGTTAACAGACGACATAAAAAACGACCAAGAGGAAGACCACAGATGAGATGAGTTGATGACATTAAAAGAATAGCCAGAACAAATTGGAAATATGTTGCTCAGGATAGAGACCGATGGAAGGAGTTGGGAGAGGTCTATGTCCAAACATGGACGACAGAAGGCTAAGAAGAAGAAGAAGAGCTTCCTCAGACATCGAACATGTAGTCATTATTTGTTTGATCTTCTTCTACAAGTATTTGGTTGAATATCTTATTTGTTTTTTATATTATAACCTCGAGGGAGGTTAAAATATGCTGTGTCGGTTTTCACAAAATCCTTTGATATTGCAAAATACCTAGAGAACTACAACTCCAAAACGATCGGTTTACCTTAAAGTAACACACACGGTCAAGTAGCCAAATACTCAGAACTATACTCTGTACAAAATGTTCAACGCTTGGGATTCAAAACCACCACCACATAGAAAGCTGCACAAATAAAATAATTACTGTCTAACAATTGTGGTAAATTCCCTTTACTCATATTAGATATAATTTACAAAAGTAAAGTCACAAGAAAATAGCTTCAGAACCATATGCGTTTGACTAATTAAGGTTTTAGCTTAAAATATCGTTCACTTTTCAATAATGTTCCTTGATATTTTCGAGTTCAAGTACTGTATCCTTTCTAAACCAGTTATAAATCTAATAAGCAGCGTATATATAGGCGTTAACTATATGATCACGACTTCATTCATATTGGAATTTACGATATTATCTGTTACGTACGATCTACTAACAGTTGTTCATTTGCTTTTTGTAACTTTAATTTTTTGTTAAATTGAATTTAAACAGTGAGATTAGAACAGATTGGTGTAATATATTGTCGAAAGAAATTAGTAAAGATCTACGTCCAGGAGTGGAAAGAGTTTTTTAAACTTTTTCCGATCGTTTGCCCTCTTTCTCCAATTTTGCACTTCTATACAATTTAAATCACCTTTAACTGCTTCTAACCACTTTTTTTGTGGTCTTTCTCTCTTCATTTTACCCTCGCCTACTCCAAAAGCACCTTTTTTACACAAAGTTTCTCTGGCATTCGAGTGATGTGACCTAACCGACTGACTCTCTCTGCTTTGACTTTTTGTACAATTAGGAGTTTTCCATACATTGCCATTACCTCTTTTTGTCGCTGGCCTGAACCCTCTGGAATGAAGGAACGTAGTTCAGTCGCACTATTCATAGCTAAAATAGACCGGAGCAGGTAAGGGTCACGGTCCGTGGACATATAGGCCATATATGCCCACAAGCTAGAGGGAAATACCTTTTTAAAACAAATGCAAATAAATGTTAACTAAAACTAAGAATCTGCAATAAAAGTGTTAATTAGTCTTAGAACTAAGAATTTGTAAAAGGAAGTTATTAGTTATCACTTTTTCTTCTTCTTTAGGTACTATCTCCTCTAAGGAGGTTAGTAATCATCACAGCTTTTTTCACTTTTGAGATTGCAGCTCTGAACAAGTCGACGGAACTGTAATTATACCACTTTCTCAGATTGTTGAGCCAGGAGATGCGTCTTCTTTCAATACTTCCTTTTCTCTGTATTTTTCCCTGCATTATGGTTTGTAGCAACACATATTTATCCCCTCTCATAACGAGGCCGAGATACTGTAACTTTCTTTTTTTAATCGTATTCATGATTTCCATTTCCTTTGTCATCTTTCTGAGGACCTCAACATTTGTTATTCGGTCTTCCCAACTTATTTTTAATATTCTTCGGTAGGTCCACATCTCAAATGTTTCAAGTCGATCGCTCACCTTAAGGTCCAGGCCATATAGCAGCACCGAAAACACACAAGAACGTAATATTCTTATTTTGAGTTTTAAACTAAGGTCTCTACTGCATAATAATTTTCTCATCTTATTGAATGTTGCTCTAGCTTGTCCAATTCTCATTTTTTTTTTCATTTTTTTTTCATTTTTTTGTCATTTTTTTTTTTATTTTTTTCATTTTTTTTTCATTTTTTTTTCATTTTTAAAAATTTTTTTTTGCTTTTTAGTTATCACACCTAAGACTAATTAAGCAAAGAAAGTAAAAATGAAAAAAAGTGAAAATTTTGTGAAAAAGTGAAAAGTCCCAAAAATTTCGAAAAAAGGTGAAATTTCTACTACGTCTCTTTCGTCCAAAATGTATTCCTTGTGGTGACTTCGGGACGAATCAACAAACACATGTAACGAAATATCGACACAAAGTAAGTTATTGGAAATTTTCGACTATCGAGAGATCTAAAGTCGATGAGACCTAAAAAATGTAGAAAAATATTCTAATTTATTTTTATACCAAAATATTTCAAAAGGTAACAAAAATGAAAAATAAAGTTATTTTTTTATATCAAAATATTTCAAAGTCAATAAAATATTAGAAATATTTCAATGTCCCTGAAAGAAAATGAAAACATTAGCAAAGTTATTTTCTATCTAAACATACTTCAGAGTCCCTAAAGGAAAAGAAACAATTTGTCAGAAATTTTCCTAAGTCGTTAAAAGAAATATTATAAAAATATAAAAAAATTCTTCTAAATTCCGTTCAGGAACTCGAGAATCTGAAAGAGAAATAACTTTTACAACAAATTATTCTAAAAGTCTAAAGTCTTTTCTAAGTTCGTTTATGAACTTAGAAAAATCCTGAAACAAATAATTGGATAATGCAAATTATTTTTTTAAGTCTTTTCTCTGTCGCCTCTGTAATTTTCCAGGCCTCAACTCAATACAACAGGACAGAGAACACGTAGCATCTCAATACTCTAGTTCTAATTTCAATGTTGAGTTTTCCACTGCATTATATTGCTTCATCTTATTAAAAGCACTTCTAGCTATCTCAATACGCCGTTTTATTTCCGTACTTCTATCCCATTTTTCATTTAGTTGGCAACCTAAGTACTGATATCTGTGCACCCTGCCTAAAAGTTTTCCTTTAGAATTAACACTGTCTTCCTCAATCTTGTTCTTGCTTACCACCATGATTTTTGTTTTATTTGTATTCAGTGCCATTCCATACCTTTCGCAGTATTGGGTAATGCGATCAACCAAGATCTGTAGTCCTTCTCTGCTGTCTGCAAGGAGTATTGTGTGATCTGCGTATCTAAGATTATTCAGAAGTGCTCCGTTAATAAATATGCCTTAATTTACGTCTTCTAATGCCTCTTTAAACAATTCTTCTGAATACATATTAAAAAGTAAAGGAGACAAGAATAGATCCTTGTTTTACTCCACGATTTATAGGTATTTCTTTCGATTTTTGTTGGTATATTCGTATTATGGCTTTCTAATATCGGTATAGATTGGCAATGATTCTCACGTCTTCGTCATCTAATTATGTGTTTTGCAGTATTTTTGCTGAAGTTCATTTGAAATGTGTACAGCCGTGACACGATGATCTCGTAGACTTTGTAAGAGGATGAAGCGAACATCACGGGCTCCAGTTCTCCTTTGGGGACCGGTTCCAGGTCGTTTAGTGTAAACTACAGTTCCAAAGAAACGTGTAAAAATACGGTACATAGTACTATTGGATATTTGATACTTTTGGGCAACATATCGCTCACTTCTTCCATACTGAAGTAACAATAGCAGCCGCTCTTTCTAAATTTATAACCATAATTATTGAGATTAATCAACGCAATTCAACTTCACATTATATTTGACACTTGATTCAACTCGACCGTTCACTCACACAAAAAAAAACAAAAGAATAACAATAGAATTGCAACAGCTACCTTTGTACTTATAACAGTGATAAGAATAGTGTATTTTTTATTTCTGATTTTTTTTTTCAAATAAACACTCAAGTTTTATTGGAAATTAAACAGTTTGTTTCGTTGGTGTGTACGTTATTATAACAATAAAAGTTTAAAGAGAACAAAAATTTTAGGTTTTTTGTATCGGTCAGTGTATAATTAAAAGGATTTTTTGATCTTGGGAGCGAACTAGTGTCCTGTGGTTTTAATAACATTAATTTATTGCTAAAAACACGTTTTTGAAAATATTTTTGTCACTACTAGAGTTACTGGTTAAATATGGTTTAACCTAGAAATAGAATGTAAACATAGCAAGGAAATAAGTATTATTGTTTTAATTTAGTGATTATTTGTTAAAACAAGCCAAGCAGGATAATTAAAATGCTAAAAATTTTGTATAAACCTTGTAAAACAAAAAGTACATTCAAGTAACTTGTTGTTTTCATCTACACGTTTGTGTTCAACCTAGTGAAAGCTACCGTTTCACTTGCACTTGTATTAGATTATGATTAAAACAACTAAACCGGCATGAATGACATGTATTAAAAGAAATTGAGAATAAAACGATAGTCGTTGCAATAATACAGGATGTTATACAAGTATTAAAAAAATTAAAAAATCAGGAAATTATGTGACATAATACGTACAAAAACAACACAAATTGTTTTCATGGAAAGTAGTTTTATAATTAATACGTGGATATTGGTTAAAATCTGTAAAATAATTGCAAAGGATATTAAATCATTAACATAAGGTAATTTCTTAATCGTATGAACTGTTTTTATTATTCTAATTTATTGTCTTTATTTATTATAAAAATGTTCCAACAGTTTTACAACACGTACAAGTTTATTAAAGTCTTTATTTATACAATACTACACTAATTTATTATTTTTTTACACTATAATTATATAATTTATTTATATTTATTACAATACGCGCGTTACATTTCAAACTCGATACAATTATATTTTCGGACTTGTTTTCAAATAAAAATGTCTATATGTATTAAACAACCGCTAATCTGGAATCCCGGCGAAGGATCGATGACCTTCTCGAATAGAATGGAATCCCATCGAAGGCAAACAGGTTCTTATCGGAGGGTCGGAGAATCTAGAAAATATCAGAATGAAAAAGATGTTTACAGTTTAGATATGAGTCATTATTTATCGTAACACATATAAAAAAATTTTATTTTAAAAATTAATGAATTACAATATACTACAATACACTGGTCCAATAAATTAATGCACCAATTAAAACTTTAACAAAATTATTTTTAATTAAAACTGCAAAAAACTACTATTTATAATTTCAGGCTTCTAAATTCAAAACCCGACAAGTCACATGTTTTACGATTTAGAAATTTATACGTACAGTTATAATGCAGTTTTAGTGTTACGGCCGTAGATGCTGTTTATGTCGGCATAGTGGTAGGTGTGTGGTAGTTTGGCGATAGAGTGTGAAATCCGGACCGTACTCGCTTCGTTTCAAAAATCTTTACTCATTAATTTAACTGAGTTAAATAGGAAAATAAACAGAAATAACAAATTATTTCTATAAAAAATACCTATCTAAAACGACCTCATACTCTGAATTATTTCCTATAATAATTATCACCGGTTCAATATATTTTTGCAAATTGTCCATCGCACACATTTTTTCTTCTACTTTCTTAACGTGGTTCACATAATTATGCCACTGTTACTTAGGTGAGCTTGGTAATCTTCTTTAATCAACTGTTTTACAATTTTTTCTTTAAAATCAACGTTGTTATAAGCCAAATACCTTTTCACTTGACTTTACACCATCTCAATCGGGTTCAGCTCGCAATGGTAAGGCGGCAGTCTCAAAATCTTAACGCCATATTTTTCCGTAATTGTTTCAATTTTGTACTTTTTGTACTCATCTCTAAATTAGGCCACAGTATCCAGTAATTCACTTTTAGGCAAACTTCCTCGAAAAAATGTTCTTTTCGATTAGGTAATCCTTAATTTGCCTTTTGTTACACAATTTTTTTGGGAAATCAAATTTGCGGAAATGATGTGACGCATTATCCAATGTGACAGCGTTTTCTTTGTCTTTCGGCAAGTTTGGAATTAACGTCTTCTCAAACCATTTTTATATAGATCTCCGTCCATTTTGTCATCGTAATCAACAGTTTCCTTCTTCAAAAAGAAAGTTAATTCAGCCGATGCCACGAAATCAATTTCGCTTCCAACATGCAGAAGAACAAACCGACGACCTCTTTGGGTAGGAGCTTTCAGTCCACTAAAAGCCCTTTTATGAAGGCATCTCGTGGATTCTTGATTGTTGTGTCGTCATGGAGAGATGGACACGAAAGAAAAAATGATAACAAACAAGCCATTATTAAAAATTTTGTGTAGTCTTTAAAGTGCAGTGAATCGCATTACTGTCGTTCCAAAACGTTCCACAGATTTTATTTACCAGCAGAGCTACCCATACGAAAACTCTGGAAAATGTTTAATTACAATGTCAGTAGAAACCTGCAAGTACTCCAAAAACTAAATTATGTTCCATATGTTCGCAATTTCAATAAAAAACTAAAAAACCTTAGATGCTGGCACAATAGATCAGAAAATGGTTGCCAAAAAAAACTTATACTTCCAAAAATGACATTCAAAGCAGCCTACTTTAGTATGCAACTAAATGTTTACTGTTTTTTTCTAGTTGAGGGAAATGTATGGAAAGAGTTGAATTATCAGAGGGTGTACTATTGGTCTCCCGATGCGCTAGACCAACTGGCAGTTAGAAAATGGAAAGAACAGTGGAAGGATGACGCGATCCTAGCAGACGGCAAATGACATGGCTGGGTAACATCAAGAAAAAAAACAGGACTAGATCTCCAAATGTTAACAATAAAAGCTTAAAATAGAGACCAATTTGAAAGACGAAGGGCGAGAAATCATCGCCAACCACCATTAGAGATGGGATCTAAAGTAGGAGTTTTTCTTCATGAACAAACTTATTCGCTTATATTTCACAATCACAATCAAAGTTCTAATAATAGTACACCATTTTTTTTATCCCAACACCATTTCAAGATGTTATGAAATTTTCAACTCTATTTATAACCAGAACATCTTTTACCCAACCAGAATAAACAAATTCATTGTTTAATCCAAACTATTTATGGTATTTAGATTAAGAGCCTCATTAAACCGTATAATTGTGCTGCAAATCAAAGTATTGTAATTGCGAGTGATTATTAGTAACCGCTATAATGAATTCAGGCCTACTCTGGTGTTACCTGATCGCAATGTAATGAAAAATTACATAATATTTACCGCATTATACACAAATTTAAACCGTCTCTAATGAATATAAATTGGAAAATTTTACGGATTATCCTACTTATTTAAATAATTTGCAAAGTCCCGTCTTTTTGTAAATCGTGACTTATTTGTACGATAAAAAACGTTTTATATCCCGCCATTTAATAATTTCATTTAGTTTTTACAATCTCTTATTTTGTTTACTTGCGATATATAATGCACAATTACTTCTATTCTTTATTCTGTATTATTTTGCGAGAAGTTAACTGAACTATGAAAAAGAGTTTATTCTTCCCATATATGAAATCTATTGTACACAAACTAGAGGTATAACAAATCATCAGAAATGCATTCTATGTGGATTTTAGAGGAGATTTGTATTGCGGCAACCATCCAACGCGAAATTAATAAACGCACAAATTTTAAAAAGTCGTTAAGTTTATTGAAATTTTTCTATTTTATAAGCATCAAAGAGCAAGTGGCTTCAAAGTGTTCTTTAAACAGTTGCCTTTGAGGAAAAGGTGGACAATAGGAAAATAAATTAAACCAAATAATTTTGTGAATAAAAGAATAAAAAAAAAATTAAGTAAGTCAGACAATTTTACAATTATTCAAAATCATATAATATATACGCTAATCCGTATAATTAAAATTGCAAATCTTAGGACTTTCTTTTGAACGTAACTTAAACTGGGAAAGCCACATAAACAATCTGCAACGCACTTGCCAATCCAGAATACAACAACCTTACTTACTCTATACAGATCACTAATACGAAGTAAACTAGACTACGGCTGTTTATGCTACGATACTGCTAACAAAACATCTTTAAAAAAACTTAACTACATTCAAAATATGTACTTGAGATCAGTTTTAGGTGCCACAAGAACTAGTCCAGTAAGTAGCTTACAAGCTCTGGCTACTGTACTGAATGAACGTAACCTACTCAACAATACTTTGCAGAACAAATATATCGTCCGATCTTTATATAAACACTGCAATAAAAAAACTACCATTTACTGAGCGAATAAAATGTCTGTTTTATTAGAACAGTATTAAAATTTAGAACAGTTCAGTCTTACTATGCCAATTCATGTAAATTTTTTCTCTTTGGATGAGCAAACCTCCAAAAATAGACACATCTCTAAAAGAACTCCCGAAACATTCCACATATCCTCTCCTTATACAGCAAGCTTATAAAAATGTAATATCCAAATATCCAACAACGCATTAAATCTTCACTGATGCTTCCAAATGTGATAAAGGACATGCTGCGGCATACATATACGAAAACGTCAAGTCTACCATACGAATCTCTACAAATTGTATATATACTGGAAAACTTACGGCAATTCACCAGGCCATGAACAAATGTGGTTCTATCAATGGAAGAAAATTCGTTATTATCACCGATTCAATGAGCGCATTACTTGTAATAAAACAGCTATATACAACTCACGCCATACTTCTCAAGATCATAGAAGAGCTATCTTATCTACAGACTCAACAAAAAGATATTTCCTTCATGTAGGTACCTTCTCATATGGGAATAAGTGGTAATGAGGAAGAAGACTCTCTGGCAAGCAATGCAACAACCGACCAAAATATTGCTACCATAAATCATATGGCTTGGACTGATCACAAAGTAAATATCAAAGCCCACATGTACAGAGCGTGGCAAACTACTTGGGATACATACTGCCAACAAACTCAAGGAATGTCTAAGTCAAGTAGGAATCAAACTCATCTTACCAAGTAATAGAAAAGACCAAGTCATCATCAACCGACTCCGAATAGGGCATGCTTTCCTTACCCACAAGCATATCTTCAACCAGGAGACTGCTCCGATGTGTACCAAGTGCAACACTCAGTTGTCAGTGAAACATATAATTGTTGAGTGTCCAGTGTACCAGACTGAAAGAATCGCGTGTGCCCTTAGTGACGATTTAAAAAGTGTAGAACGTCAAACTTACAGTCTTTATTAAGTTATCTTAAAATGACTATATTATGTACCAGATTGCAAAAAAAATATTTTTCTTTGATCTAACAATATGTATCATACAACAATACGCATCTTACTGTTTGTGTATGTTCCCCGCTAATAACCCTTGGTGAAAAAAAAATTACAAATTCATTAAACTTCCTATACAAATTCTCAATAATTGTTTGGATAATATTATCAAATTGTATTTCTTGCCTGTTGTATTGAAGATTTGTGTTAGTCTTTGGAGCTCGTCTTCTGTCTCGGCGATTAACTCGTTCGCTGCCGATCACGCGCCAGTGCGTGATGGTCGTACTTGGAAAAAGGCCGATCACGCGCCAGTGCGTGATATAGCTGTAAGCTCTATAATGTAGGTTTTTAAATACGGCTTATGGAATGAGTTTAAAAATAAGTGTCGGCCAGCTAGGATCGATCATAGGTTATGATTTACATTGCGCGGTTTTTGATTTGACAGTACCAGTGTATGTTGACAGTCTAGTGAAAATGGCGGAAAGTAATAACATTGTGGCAGGACCTTCTCAACCAAAAAAGGTAAAAATTGATTTAAAACAGCCTTTAAGTGAAAAAGAACTACTATATTTACTGGAACATGACAGCTCCGACGAGGACGAGATGGTATTTGGTGATTTGGATGAATCGGACGAAGTATATTCTGAGGATTCTGAAAATGATATTGGTGTACAACAGTACGTGTTACAAAATAATGATAATAAACGTCCACAAAACCTTTCTCATAATCAAGACCAGTCTATACAATTTTCTTTGAATCCAACCACAATGAAAGATGTTTTTGAATTTACTGAACACGAAAGATTATTAGTAGACGTAACTGGAATGACACCGATTGAATATTTTAGATTGTTTGTGACAGACGATTTTATTACAAAAATTTGTGATTTGAGTAACAGTTACGCCATTAATCTATTTTTATCTGAAAGAACATGCTTTAAATCCAGGATAACTAACTGGAAACAGTTAACTTCTGAAGATTTGTTACTGTTCATAGGCTTACTGTTACACATGGGCAATATTCGAATAAACCGTGTCCAAGACTATTGGCGACAAGATGAGTTATATAGCATTGGGATATTTCACAAAGTTATGAGCCGAAATCGGTTTTTATTGATAATGCGTTGCCTGAATTTCACGGAAAATAGAGAAAATGGTATTTTACCTGAAGACAAATTATTGAAGATTAGATACCTAATTAATTTTTTTAACGAAAAAGTATGTGCACTGTATTATCCAGGACGGGAGCTAAGTTTAGATGAGTCTATGGTGTTATGGCGAGGCAGACTTCAATTTCGCCAATATATAAAAAATAAGAGGCATAAATATGGCATTAAATTATACATGCTGACAACCCCAACTGGTATGGTTTTAAAATTTGCCGTTTATGCAGGAAAACTGGACGATCTGGGTGGTAAAGATCATGCATCAAAAGTGGTAATGCATTTATTGGACGGTTTTTTGGAAGTAGGACATAGTGTGTATATGGACAATTATTATAACAGTTTTTTATTAGCTAGAACACTATTGAATCATAAAACACACTGTACGGGAACTTTAAGATTGGACAGAAAGCATGTACCGAAGGAAATAAAAGACAGTAAGTTAAAAAAAGGTGAAGTAATGGGAAGGTATGCAGATGGAGTACTCATAGGAAAATGGAGAGATAAGAGGAATGTGTCCTATATTTCTAATGAATATCGAAACATAATGGTGGATGTACCAAATAAAAGACAACAAATTGTATCGAAGCCCTTACCGATCGTTCAATACAATAAGTATATGTCCGGTATTGACAGACATGACCAAATGCTCTCTTATTACCCGGCAGAGAGAAAGACATTAAGATGGCCTACGAAGATGTTTATCCACGTGCTGCAATTGATGCTTATCAATTCACACCATTTATATAACAAATACTCTACCCAAAAAATAAGTCTTTATGACTTTCGTATTCGAGTCATACAAAGTTTATTAGCCCCGGCCAGAAGAGGGCAGAAGAAGACCAAGCACACCGACGACCCCCAGAAGTTGGTCACATTATGTCACAAAGAGTGGCACCACCAGGTATTAAGAAAACACCTAGAAAACATTGCAAGTTATGTTACGAAAATGGAAAAAGAAAGGATACTATCTACACATGTAGGTCGTGCCCCAGTGAACCAGGATATTGTCTAGATTGCTGTACCATTATTCATAAATAAGTTACAAATGTTTAATCCACAGGGACATTTGTGGTTTGATCACTTATTTTAGTTTTTTTATTTATTTTATTTTGATCTGAGTAATATTTTTGTTTTATAAATTTTTTATGTATTGTTCGTTTTATTCGAATTAGTATATATAATATAATATAAATATAGTTTCTGTTTTCGTATTATAATAACGTCGTTTTATTGTCTCACTCTATGGCGTGATACGGCTAATTGAGATGAAATTCCTGGGACCACACCGATCACGCGCTGGCGCGTGATATCACAAAGTATATCTAATGACAAAAAAATTAGTTGACATAGCTTTAGTGCAACTATTCAAGCAACTTTTCTAAATAACATTTAAACGAAAAATTCAAAAAACGTTGTCGGCCCTACTATATATTGCATTTTAAAGATCGGCAGCGAACGTGTTAATGCGGAGTCGTCTGCATAACATAATATTTGGATTTCTTTGTTCTTCACTCTGTAACCATGACCTTTACATACTGCTTGTATTATTTCGTCCATTATTATATTAAAGATAAGTGGGCTTAACGAGTCACCCTGTCTGACTCCTCTTTGTGCTGGTATACACTGTGTTAGTTTTTCATTTATCTTTGCCTGTATTCGATTTTGGAAGTAGATGTTTTCGATTATTTGTATAATATTGATTGGTATGTTTCTTTTATATAGTACGTATGCTTAAAGGACTAATTATATAAAACTGAAGATACATCTAAATATAAGGAGGTCCATAATGAAATAATAAAAAAAATTAAAGGTTACAAGATACACTACAAAATTTATGTAAAGAAATTAAAAATTTACAACAAACTCACTACAATTTTTAATTTACACAAGAATATCGGAAAAAATATCGGTGAAATTGTCATAAAAAAATAATATCAGCTAAGGACGAACAATTTTCCGATCTACAAGGTTTACAACAATTAAATATGCAAGAGAATCTCAAAATACACCATCCGAATTTAGGATCAGAATATTAAGAATCAGCAAATCGCGTCCACTGCTGGACATAGGCCTCCCTCAGTTCTTTCCAGTGTTCTCTACACTGGGTCCGCTTGTAGCCAGTTTCCCGCTACACGTTTTATATCATCGGTCCATCTAGTCGGTGGTCGTCCTCGGCTTCTTTTATAGTTTCTGGGCCTCCATTCCATAATACGTCTTGTCCATCATCCATCTTGTATTCTGGCTAAGTGCCCTACCCAGTTCCACTTAAGCGTCGTGGTTCTTTCGATGACGTCTTGAACTCCTAATCTTTGCCTGACTGGTTGGTTTGTTATGTGGTCTCGAAGGCTCACGTTCAGCATTGCACGTTCCATGGCTCGTTGTGTAACTCTGAGTTTATTCGCAAATTTTTGCTTGAGTGTTAAACTCAAAAACATTCTCGCAGTAGGACTACAGGTCGCAAAGAAAACAAGGACTAAAGAAGACAAAATAAGCAATGAAACTAAACAGCTAATGACGGAAAGAAGACAACTACTAGCGCAAACCAAACGCCATACTAAAGAATATAGAGAACTTAGTAAAACAATTAGAAAAGAACTAAAACGCGACATACAAAAATGGAACGAAAACTTAATAGAGCGAGTCATAGAAAACAACAGAGGCTTAAAATGTCTAAGACCCGCACTGGGAGTTCAAAAAATCATCAAAATTAAAGACGCTAACAATAAGGTAGAGAAGGACAAATATAAAATAACAAATATTGTCTAAGACTTCTACACATCCTTGTACAGCTCGCAAGGCCAGCCTAATGAAACAACAAAGGAGAACGTCAAAAGAAAAATAAAAAACGTGGGATCAGAAGTACTACCAAACATAAAGGGATACAAAATAGAAAGAGCTTTAAAACAACTAAAAATAATAAAGCTCCAGGACACCTGGATCCTCGCTCCAGATCCCTGATTTATGAGAGTCTTTACTCGTGTCGGGTAATTGTCTTGTGGTCTTTGGCTGGTATAGAGGTCTTTATAAAACTCTCTAGTTATTTTCAGAATGTTTTGTTTATCTGTTGTTGCCTTTCCGTCTTTATCTCTCAGCTTGTTTATTTTTTTTTACTTTGTGTGAGTTTTCTTTTCATTTTCTTTAAACCTTTGTTCTCTTCTACTGTTTGAGTAATTACATTAGTATTATATCTTCTTACTACATCTTTTCTAATTTCCGCTGAAATAGTTTTTTATGTTCTTCTTTGTTTCCCATTTCGTTCTCGCTTAGGTTTCGTCGTAGATATTAAGAATACGGTTCTGAATATGGTAAAAGTAGAATACTAATTCTCTGTACCTACCTAGTCATTTCGCAAAATTTCATCGAACATATTTGACCTTGAGTAATTAGTATAGGTATTTTGCCGCCTCAATTAAGCAAGATTATTGTAAAATTTGATGCCAATCATATTCTTATCAGATCTTCGGTGATTCAGGGCCTCACGTTTTCTTGAACAATCATAATGGCTATTTGTTTAAGTTAGATTTAGAAATATACCATAAGGTGTACCAACAAATAATTTTTAATACTTACACTTGCATTGCTTAAATAAATAGGTAAATGTTCTTGATATTTAGAATTTTGTATTTGAAAAACAGCGCATGTATTTATTTAGTAATTTTATAATTAACAAAGAAAAGTTACCTAATTTTTAAGCACAAGATTATTTAAGAAATGTTTCATTAAATTTCTTCTTTCGGTTACTTCTTTGATATTATTTATTTACTCATCGAATATACTGGATTCTAGCGGTCATTGTACTATAACTCGCGTGAAAAATACAAAACAAATTAGGTTGAAGAAAATTTCTCATAAGCTTGTAGTTTACAAGTAATCGAATAGAGCGGCAAATTCAATACACACAATAACATATTTTTATCATATTATATGCAACTCAAAATAATACGAAAAGTAAATTGTCGAGTATACGACATTTTATACACAACATTTAGCATGCATCGAGTGTTTCTCTTCATAGTTTAAAAATGAGACCAATTTTACCATTTCACGGTAGATATATTACCAAATAAAAGAATATAATTTACCTAAAATTGTCGAAACAAGTTTTTAGAAAGTGGCTCAAGTTGACGATCTATTTGATAAAATTATACATTTATAGTATTGTTTATGATAATCTACCTATTTTGACACTAACAGTTTATATTTTATAAACGAGGTTTATTAATACTCGTATAACAAGGATTAGTAGTTTCATAAACCAAATTTCATTTTAATTTTAATAAATATTCATAAAAATGGATACATTTTGAGCTGCAGATTAGATATTTGAAAATGTTTTGTTTCACAGGTGAGGTTTAAATGATAATATTATAGTTGTTGAAGAATTAGGGGAAAATCTTTCAAATATTCAGTAGTTAATGGCCATGCACTCACAGTAGATAAGCTAGACGAAGAAAAGAATCAATTTTACGAAAAACTGGAAAAAAATAATACGATTTGGAGTGCCTTTGAAGATCCATAGTAACCAAGACAAGCCATGAAGCAAACAAGAACTACAGCCTATCACCTATAATCCGGTAGAATGGTAGAGAATTCAATAACAGATCTCCTGTTATTGAATCAACCGGCGAAACACCAACAAAAGCCCTCTTTGGACACGAGATGCGACTACCTTTTGATCTAGAGTTTGGATGTCGACCTGGAGAAGATGTAGCTGGCGAAGATTATGTGAACGAATTGCGCAGAATAATGGATGATATACACGAGTTGGTCCGCTCCTATTTTGAGATCGCTAAGTGTAAGCGTAAGTTTTGTTCTTCTAAGTTGCAGCAGTGTTGGAAAGATCCGTACCTCATTATGGAGAAGATTAATGCTGTTATCTACCAAATAAGCAAGATTCCGAGGGGAAGGCCCGTGATAGTGCACCATAACCGGCTGGCGTTATTTGAAGGAGACCACGACGTAGATGAAGACGTGGAAGTAAACCCATGAAGTACTTGACCTCACTTGTGAGGAATTCATAAGCGGGCTATGGAGGTACCAGTAAAGAAAAAGGAATCTACTCGCACTTTCAGATGACTACTCACTGGCCCATACTATCTCGGCCAATATTAAAGATGCACCAGTAGAAAGTATCGAGTTGCAGAACTTCAATGCCAACTGCCATCTCCCGGAAAAGCTTTGAAACTCCAAGATACATTTCGTTACTTTTCTATCTGGTAATAAAAGACACTACCCATGACCAACCTTCCTACCAAGATGTATTGGAAGCATTACCCCAATTGAGAAAGCACGTACTGGAGTCCAACTTGCAAAAGTTAGCCATGCCAAAGCTAGTGTGCCGTCAATTAGATTGGAAGGTTGTCCGAAATATGGTGGAGAAGTTACTAGTGTGGAGAGAAAACCATCCCTTGTCACTTTTATACAATTGGAAGTTGTAAAAGAGGGTCCAGGCCGATACCAGTATCCAATTCCAGTCCCGACAAGATTCCAGGAGAAACCATCTCTTAAGGAGAGCTCGCAAGAGAAGCAGACCCGGTGTTCAGATGACTTCGATGAAGTTTCAAGAGAACAATACTGTTACGTGGAGAAGTCGCGTCGTTAGAAAATTCCAGTGTCGTTTCAATGCAAAACCGAACCGTATCAATATAGATAATTTAGATTTTTAATTTTAGTTTAAATGAAAAACTATATCGAGTTTTGGTACCAGAAACAACCAACCTATTATGATCAACGACCAGAAAATTGAGAGAGTAGCGGAATTTGTATATCTGGGCAGCATAATTGACTGTAATGGGGGTACAGAGCGTGATGTACATGAAAGAATAAATAAGGCTCGCAACGCCTACAACATGCTTAACAACATATGGAAATCCAGGATTTACCCAACTAAAACGAAATTAAAAATCTTCAACACAAATGTAAAAGCTGTATTACTGTATGGCTGCGAAACGTGGAAGATATCAGCACCCATAGTACACCAATTACAAGTTTTCATCAATAGAGCGTTACGAAAAATCCTCGTATATTTTGGCCTAACCGAATCTCCAATGAAAATTTATGGAACCAAAGCAACCAAGAAAATTTCATAAAGCAAATAAGGCGAAGAAAATGGAGATGGCTGGGCCACACACTCCGTAGACCGCCAAATGACATTGCCAGGACAGCGCTGGATTGGAATCCCTAAGGCCGACGGAAAGTAGGCAGACCTAAGGGAACTTGGAGAAGGACAGTACTGGACGAAGGGAGAAAAATGGGAAAATCCTGGCTTGAAATCAAAGCACTAGCCAGAAATAGAGTTCGCTGGAGACACTTTGTGGAAGCCCTATGTTCCTCTTAGGAATCTTGGGACTATATATATATATATATATATATATATATATATATATATATATATATATATATATATATATATATATATCGAGTTTTGAATAATTGTAACGTGGAAATAAATATAAATAAATTATATAAATTAGATTAGTGTTAGTGAAAAATAAATTAGTGTGACATTGTATATAAATTAAATAAATAAAGACTAAGTGTTAGAACGTTTTAATAATAAAATAAAAGCATGCAGGTAAAATTAGGACCATTATTTATAATTCACCCTGTAAATTAATGATATAAAAATATTTATTTCAAATTAAGTCATGTATGTTTTATTTGTTTTTTACTTTTTCTGTATATTTAATGATCAATTTTCATCTTGACCCATATTTAAAATGATACTAAACAAATGCAAACTACCTTTGGCCATAAAACTGTTTTGGCAGTTGCCTTATTAAAAAAATATTAGAGCTATTAAATTTTTTATTAATATCTTTAAACTCTTAATTAGTATGTATTAAAACATATTATTTTGTAATTATAACTAAAACCATTTTCTTAAATATAAATTTTCGTTTAATTTGCTTAGCAAAACAAAAAATTTATTTATATTGTTTTCTGGTCTAATGATTAACGATCAGGTCTATTTAAAATGCTTGCTATTAAAAAAAGACAATGTAAACATTGCATTTTAAACTCATTCTTTCGATCTGGGTAACGAAACGTCAAATAAAGCGTTTATTTTATGTACGATAAATAGGAATATAAAGCATTGGTGAGTGTAGTGTGGAGGATAAAATGTTGTCTAAATTTGGACAGAAATTTTTTTTTATTTATGTTCTTAATGTCGTCTGAATCACTGAGGTTATAGACGACAACAATGCAAAATACTTATTAGAACAAAGAAAGGTTATAATATTAATTACATACTAACATGAAAGAAGTTTGATATATGTAATTTGTGATACAAACTAGATTTTAATTTAAATATCTTTTATGCCTATAGCCGTTAAAAACTTTATAATGTTGTTTAGATGATTATTGTCTCTATGAAGCTCGCCTATGTCGCTGGGAAGGTTGAGTTTACTTCTTATTTTCTGGAAAATTTGACATTCGGTTAAAATATGTTTTACTCTACTGTTGGTTTGACACTGCTTGATAAGCAGTCACTGCCTGCTAAGATCACTTGGCACTATTTTGTTCGTTTAGCCAGATTAATACTACATGTTTGTTTTCCTTTGCAGCATTTTGAAGTTCTTTGTAAATGTCTTTATCAATAGGGTTGCAGCAGTATATGTTTTGGATGTCACAAAGGGCATTCATTGAGTCAGTTATGATTGTGTAATTTCTATGGTCCGTTTGGTTAATGAATTTTAGAGCTTTAAAGATTGCGTATAGTTCTGCATTGGAGATAGTCCAGTTATTCTGCAACTTAAATTTAGCATTATGAGTATTAGAGAAATGGATCCCTTGGATCCCCCACTCAAGCGACTTGCAGTCCCGTATTTTGCAAGAACAGATTTCTTGGCTGAGTTATATACCACTGAGCCGTAGTCAATTTTTGATCGAACTAAGAATGAAAAGATTCGTAGAAGAGTTGCCGTATCACTGCCCCAGGTGATGTTCAACAGTGTTTTCAAAATATTACCGATTCGCTGGCAAGTACATTTTAGGTTTGTAATGTAACTTTTCCAAACCAATGTTTTGTTCAAATGTAAGACCTAGGAACTTTATCTCTTTTACAAAGATCAGATTCTTATCATTCAATGTTAAAATTGGATTATCCTGTTTTCGCTTTTTTGAGAAGAGCAAGCATTTTGATTTTTCGTTAGAGTCCTATTTTGTCAGATCATTTCTGGAGATTATTTAATACGCTTTGAAGGATTCTTCGGGTGGATTCTAGATTAGTTCCTCTTAGTAGGAGAACCAGATCGTCTGCGTATAGTTGTCCTTTAACTGGTTGTTGACATTGTTCCAAAATATCGTTTTTTGTGATCACTACCGTATAAGTAGGATGGACTTCCCAATTTAAAGACGTTTTAGACAGAAAAAATTGAATTGTGACATTTTGGTCTGACAGAAAAGTGAGTGCTGTCTATAGTCTAACTATAACTATAAAGTCACAATATTTTAATAATACTCATGATATTTTAATGCTTGTCCCAAAACTGGAAATTTGTTAACGCCTAACAACTAATTATAGTTTTAATTAGTTATTTGTATTATCAACGGTGAAACATATTTACTTATTGACCTTAGGATTTGCCAACAAAATATTTTTTTATAATTAATCTTAAATATAACGAACTGTCAAATAAATGTTGTTATTTTCCAATTAAAATATTAAGATGTTATCTACTTTCCCATAATAATTTTAAAATCATTATACCTATCTCATATAAATGATAGAATCCAATCAGAGCTAATCGATCTCAACACGTTTAAGCTCAATTATTATAAATGTATAAGATTTCTATTTTATTACCTAAAAGCGGCCTTACATTTTTTTTACAACGTTCGGCCATACCTACCGGTTTTGTGACATTAACATTTAACCGTACAAGAACAAAATGAAAGTATTGTTTAAAATAACAATTATAATTCTTTATTAGAAAAGGAGCCAGTTTTTATGAAATTGTAAGTTCCAGTAATTAAGAAATAGAAGAAAGTATATTTTAAAAAGCATTTACACAAGTTACACCTTAACAGTTTGAATGAAGATCATGAATAAATTTCCCTATTTTTACAAAAAAAAAACAATTCTTATGTATTACTTATACCTAATTCATTGTATGTTTCAGTAACCGTTTCATAAACTTTTATTTTCAACATTCATCTAATATGAAAACAAATTTGGTTTTGGCCCTTAAAACTAGGGTTATCAACTTATCACACATCGAGTTTAGGGACAAGGGATTAAAAAAGTTGAGATCTATACTACAAGAGAACTTCTGTTCTATAGGGTTTTTAAATAAACTCATTCTTGGTTCTCCTTTTCCGTTGCAATTTTCTAACAACAAAATTTTCATAATAATGAGGTCCGACAATTGACACTGGCATTTACACACAACACATCAGAGCTACCACAATCTAAAATAACGTATGGTTGCCTACCCTATATTCCAGTTCTGACACCTAAGCTAATGAACATTTTCAAAAATGTTAGTGGCTTAAAAATTGCAACTAAAATGTGAAAACGGTATCGAAGTTGTACACAAAGACAAAGGATCCTTTCACAATACAGGAGTGATCAAATATTGTTTATTCTATACCGTGTGCCAATTGTAAAAACGTGTATATCGGAGAATCATCTCGTAATTTTCACAGTAGGGTGATCTCACATCGTAGCGACATAAAAACCAAAATAATAAATGCATGTGCGCTGACAGAACATGCCTTAACATTAAAACATGAATTTAATTTCAAGGATTTCTGTATTTTGGTAAAGGAAAAAACATTCAAAACGTATTTTCTTGGAAATGTGTTCCATAAAATCCAATACGTCTTGTACAAATAAAAAAGTCTGACATAGATAAACTGAGTAACATTTATTGACAAAACATCAAAAATAAAATAAAGATTTACTTTTACATATACACACCATAATACACCTGCATGCAAAACATGTTGCATACCATCCAGACAGGTTTAATATGTTACTTTCATTAATAAAATATAAAGAACACCTAATTACATTGTAATATTACTATTTTTGTTTTTTCTTTCTGTTCTCTATGTATCAGTTAAAACACACCATTAAAAGATGTCACAAACGAAGTTTTACTATCCCTAACTAAATTTTAAAATGTATTTTGTCCAATATTTTATGTTATATTTTATGTGTGTTATTAATGTTGAGTGTCAAAGCTTTATATAAATAATCTCAACGACTATACTCTGTTTTTTAACCAGGAAGAGTAAACCAAAAAGACAGATTCACACCCAACAAAGTTACTAGAAAAGTCACCTAATACATCTTCTTTTTTTGTTGTATATCTCGGCCTTGCGGTAATCGAGTAATCAATAACGGACAACCTTACACGTCAATTCTAACCTAACTTTATGTTTGAATATTATTTTTTTTAATTCACTTCCAATATATATTACAATTATTACAATAAAAAAGGACGTTTTTCACATTTGGTCCCATGTATATATATTTAAATATCGGGTGATCCAGTTTTATAGATCTTTTGAGTCGATGATACTTAATTTAGAGAATATTTTGATTCAGAGAGTCAATAATGTTACAGATCTAAGTATGGTTTTTCTCAGAAATTTGTCTTTTAATTTGCAAATAGATCTTGTATGCAACAAAGCTATGCAAATGAATGTATCAAAAAGTTAGAGAGAGTTCAAAGATTTCTGAAATACTGTTCTTTTAAACTGCGTAGACCATGTTCTTATTCTGGTGTGATTAATTTCTTGAACCTAGGTTTTTCTTCTTACCAGAAGAATTAACTTTGACTTTGATCATTATTTTTAAGCTTAATAATCCAATCCCTGAATTACTTCAGCCAGTTTGTTTTACATATTCCTTCCCATTCACTGCTTTATAATTGACTTTTTCATATCACAAAATAATTTATGGTTCAAATATAGGTGTGGTCCTACTTTTCATGCATGGTAATCAGTTACCTCATTGGATAGATTTAACATATGTATCAATATCTTAATGATCTATTTGAAGCACTAAAATGCAAAACAATAAATTTGTATAAATAAGTGTGTACTTACTTGCAATTTCTTTAATGCTGGATTCTTGTTTAATTTTGACAGTGAGTTTGTCCCATTTGTTATCAATAAATAAAATTTACTAAAAAATACTGGATTTCTGTGAGATAATTAACTAATTCAATCTATCATGTTACATTCTAGTATAATTTTCTAGTTTTCTTGTGATGATCTACAACAGGAAGAACAAAACCAACTGTATCAATACAATTAAAGTAAAACACAATAATACTAATGTTTTTTTATTGTAATGAAAACAAAATGAAAATGCTTCTTAACAAGTATACACAAATTTAAAAGATAGTTGCCGTTTTTCTTATGATAATTAGATATAAATATCATACATTTATAATTTTATAAACACTGTAAACTCTATTTATTATATATATATATATATATATATATATATATATATATATATATATATATATATATATATCAGCTAGAAAAATATCACATTAAATACTATTATCGCATATCACCAAGTCCAAGTTATTACAAAAACAACTTAAAGAGTCAGTAATCGATTCACATAATATTCTGTGCATAATATATATTCGGAATGAATGTAAAAATAAAAATTTAATAATTTTATTAGTCTTACAAAATCTCTCCATTTATGTCTTTTTGAGATTAATGAACAACTACACCACTTTGAATTTCTTGATTTATTTTTTCAGCAAAAACTGAATCTATTTCAGATATTTGAGCAAGAAAGTTTTGTTTTTGGTCAGCAGCCCAATGTATAAACTATTATTTGAATAATTTCCCCTAAAAAATAACTATGGTAAGACATTCATAATATAGACAATAAATCAATCATCCTATAAACAGTAAGATAAACAATCTATAGTTATGCTTTTGCTGCATTGAATCTGCATATGTAAAGTAAAAATATCCTTTTTTTTTTCTTTTCTTCCCTTTCCATGTTCTATGTATACAAATAAAAACTTAAAACTTAATATTTAATAGTAACAATAATATGCCTGATTCTAAAAATGAAATTTATAAAATGTTTTAGTTAATTTTACTATATAATTGTAGCTAACCCATATTTACATACCGATATTTATACTCACTTCAAATTGATGTGCTTAAAGAATTTATATAATAATGAACGACACATATTTTGGAAGATCTGAGCGGTTGTTAATTTCACTTAAAATTTTACCTAAAGTGAGCATTTCATTCTTGAAAAAGAAGCTGTGTACTATCTGTCGTATAGATGTTTTAACTCTTTCATTCTATGTTGCTAGAATATAAGGTGGACCTTCAATATTTTTAGGACATTTTACTGCTCCAGTCTGCTTATATTCTTTAATTGTTCTAAATTCCATTGTTGTAAATAGTTGAATTCGCAACACCTAAAATTAGCACATTACCTTAGTAAGTCTGGATTTTAATAATAACTATTCTGTAAAACTAACCTGCTGCCTGTTTTATTTTTACTACCATGGCTGTTATTTTTATTCCAGAATTATCAATTTTCATGTTTGTACATGTTTATAGTACATTATTATCTCATTTGATGATAAATGATCCAAATCTACTCGGCGTTTTTAAGGTGGAGAAGAATAATTACCACTAGTACTTGGCATTGAATCCATATTGTTATCTTAATAACACTAATATGTCGCTAAATAGTTCTGAAAAGAACTGTTTTTTATATAAATGCAAACGAAAAATCTGAAGATGTAAGAAATAACAAAGAAAATACAAAAAATTGTCGATATAAATTTTGAATTTTAAAATTTCACAAATGTCATTAGTGTCAATATGTCATAATTTAGTGGAGTAAACTTGCCTGCGCTTCGACCAATTACAAACAAGCATTATGGCACGGAAAATTTGAATTACTCCTCCTGGTTTAAAAACAGACCGTAGTAAGTTGCACTGACGAATTGTGATATATTGTAAATATTTACACATTCTTCTAATTACAGTGTCTTGAAAAAGGAATAAAACAATTAAGAAAACTAGACCAAAAGTCAAAAGAGTGTTTCTGTAACATCCCGGACATCCCGGCCAAACTTCTGACTGCACTCCTAATAAACTGTGTTGTTTGTTTATATTGACAGTCACTAATATCCAGTATTTCTTATAATATATATATATATATATATATATATATATATTATATATATATATATATATATATATATATACTTCTAGCGGTTAATGTAGGCTCCGTAAAAAAAGGGTATTATACGAACTTCAGGAGAATATACGCCGTGTATATTATTATCTAAGTAGCGCTTTATGTAGACTCCGACCAACACGTCGGATCAAGTGGACTCTGTAATAGGATAAAACATTTTTGGGGCCCGTATATAACTTTTCGCGTACACTTCTAAACTCCTGCGATGTTGCCAATATTAGTATTAGTAGTAGATTTTAAAATTTTATAGCCGGTACATTTTGGAACTTATTATTTTCAATTACTTTATTAATTACAATTATTTTCAAACTTAAAAAAGTATCTATTATAAACTTGAAAAAGGTTAGTTTCCATTTAATATATTATTTTTTTTTAAATGCATGGGCACTGAAACATTTAGTCTCTAAATGTACGAATATCGAGTAGAGTTATCTTGTAATAGTTGAAGAAAGTAGAAGCCTTTCGGTAGGATTACAATAAACTACATAAAATTAAAGAGAACTCTGAAAACAGATCTTTATAGTTTTTCAATTACTGTAGTTTATGACGTGCAATATTTGTTTTAAGTAGTTAAATTTAAACAATAATAATTTATGTGAAGTGTTTAAAGAAGTAATCACCAACCTTTATTAGAATACGGCACAATAAGAAGATGAAGCTTACTATATGTTTACTTATTATATTCATAAAAAGAATATCTAAAGTAAAATTTAACACATTTTAATGGCCTGGAAGTGAAATTTTAGTTCTTATTACGATACCGGATCCTGGACATTGCACAGTAGTGTGTCATACGGTTTCATCTTTCATATAAACATCGATTGTTTTTAGTTTTAAATGTATTTGTAACATATCTACCTTAAACAGTTTTATTTTACATACATTTAGCATATTGGCTCTGACAATGACCTTTAAATATACATTGTTAAAAATTGAATAAATTAATCAATTTAAAACGTTCTTTGTCGTCGTCTGTTTCTTTATCTCCATTTTGTTTATTTATATCGTTTCCACTCATAACAAATTTTAGAGTAGTTTATTGTTTCAGTAAACTTTCTCCTTATATGTCGGTGTTATATAAGTTGTCTAGTTATTATTCGCTCCGTGCGTGACCATGGTAGGGGTACATTGAAACGACGCCAGCGTGCATAGCGGCGAAATATGACAAAATTGGAATATTGGACAAAATATTTTTACGCATAAATTTTATCAAAAATGTGTGCAAATACATGTTGCGTATTTAATTGTGCTAATAATAGCAAAAACAGTGAGTGTAGTTTTTATAGGTTCCCAAAGATTACATATAAATTAGAGAAAAGAAAAAGATAAATTCCTGCTATTAATATGAAAAAGTAAATATCACATAATTTTATTTTTACGCAATTGAAATAGGAAAAATTTAAATAATTTACCTTGAATGATATTTCATAAGGCTTCAACCTAACTGCAGATGACTTTAGCTTTTATATCATAACTTTTACTATTATTGTTTTTAATTATATGCTCTTTTGCGTGAAAAACTTGATTTGTCAGTACTAGATTTTTCCCTTTCTCTTACGTTTGGAGTTGAAAAGATATATTATGATGAATTTTGAGAAACCCAGTTTTTAACACTACATTTATTTCGTACATAAACTGATAAAATATAGTTAAAAAACGAATTTATTAATCATTGTCAATTTCGCATGTATTTAACAATGTCAAACATATGTCATATGTTTAACCTGAAAATTGGGACTCCAAAATTGTCAGAAAAAGGCGGTAGGTGTCGTGTCAGTCACGCACGGAGCGAATAGCGTATATAATGTCGTATGTAAACTCCATTTTATTTAACAATAAAACACTGAAAACTTTTTTAAAACTTCGACAAAATTAATTCTATCTTATCACTACAGCTGTTTCGGCAGAGTGCTCTTCTCAAGCCTCAAGTATCTCGAATCCATCAATCAGCCATTGCATTTCTTATACTTTTATTTTAATCTTCCCCAGTCAAAGATTTTGAAGCAGCTTTGCTCCATTAGTCCATTTTTGTTGATTTTTGTCACTGTTTCTCCTTTCTCTTTATCATCATCATTACGTAGCGCTACAACACTGGGTGGGTCTTCGCTAACTACTATTTTTCTCCAAGTTGACCGATCTTCCCACGAATCTGCAATCAAATGAAATGTTTATTTTTTAAAATTTGATTGTATGCTGTCTCTCCATTGTATATTGAGATGTTTAAGTGGCATTCTTCTGTGCTAACTTCCTTCCATACAGTTTTACAAGTTTGACATCTTGGCGTCTATGCATGTGTCCGATCTACCTTAAGCGATTTTTTTTCCTGGACAATATCGTTATAAGAGCTTTCTTAATTTAGTATGTGTTCTTATTCGATACGGATTTGTAGTGATATGATAATGAGGTTGAAAATTGTCGTATTATTTTTTATTTATTTTGCTTCAACCACTTAGGGTTATTAGCATAAGAAAAATACAAAAAGTGATAAAGACTTAAGGCATATACCAAATATCAATTGCATAATAATGTATACAATATATATTTAAATTATTGATGTATTGTATTAAATTTTATTAAAAAAGTTATTGATTTCAAGAATTCTATCAAGTCAGCTACATATTTAGATTCTCCTAGAAGTTCTTTTAATGTTTTTGGAATGTGGTAATATAGTCTTTCAACTAAGTAGATTGGACAGTCAATCAAAATGTTCTTCACTGTCACTTTACATTCACAGACAAAACACACTGGTTCCTCTTTTCTCTTCAACAAGTATTTATGTATTGTAGAAGCGTGTCATAATCTGAGACGTGTTATAAGGACTTAATGTTGTTGCTTTCAAAGCTAGAAGTTCCATGGAAGAAAGGAAGATTTTGTTTCTGTCAATTTAGTTGTGCTTCTATTCCATTGGTTTTGCCAAACATTGTGCAATTTTAATTTTAAGTAAGGTTTTAAATCTAAATGCACAGTTAGATTTTCGACTGATGCGACTGAATTGGTTAGTGCGGAACTAGCTGGACTATCTGCCTTTATGTTACTATCTATTCCAGCGTGTGACGGTACCCAGAGGAACTACTGTCAAATTGTTTTGGTATATATGGTAATCTATATTATATTAACTTAATCTGCTGTACATAATGTTGGATGAGAGGGATAAATCTGAGGAATGGATGTCAGATAACTAAGTGAATCAGATATTATAAGAGATTTGGGAAGTTTTTTTTCTAGAATAAAGGTTAGGGCCTTATTGATGGCAAATAGTTCTGCTGTAAAAATACTTGTCTTAGGAGACAATTTGACAATTTATAGATGGAATGTTCATGTGATATTACAAAGCATGCTCCTACTCGATTTATGGCCTTGATGCGTTCGTGTATATAAAATGGTAATTTTATATACACTAACTTTACACGAATTTTATATATATGGTATATGCTGTAAGTTTAAAGGTTACAAAGCAGAGAGGGAACAACCCAAGGACAACATAAATTTATTACACAGGTAGGATAAATGGGAGGTAGTTCAATATTAAAATCGAATAAGTATCTATTGGCTCGTTCATAGAAAGGTACAGGACCCCTATTTCTTTTTTTGATAGACCTCCTAGAACCTGTTAGGAACAGCATGATGAAGAGCTGGATTTTTTGGGTTAGATTTTATATTCGAGACATATGATAGACTTAAATATTTACTTCCTAGGGTTAAGGGTGGTTCTCCAGCTTCACAGAGTAGACTGTCCACAGGACTGGTGCAATATGCTCCTAGAGCAAGTCTAACGGCTGAACTCGGAAGAGCATCCAAAGTTTTAAGCAATGTTTGATTTGCTGTGTTATACACAACACATCCGTAGTCCAGTTTTGATCTAATTAAAGCTCTACATATATTTATTAGAGTTGGAAAATCTGCTCCCCAATTTTTATGTGATACAGATTTCATAATGTTTAGTCCAGCTAGGCACGATAGGCTTAGCGAGTGTATATGACTTTTCTAACTTAATTTTGAGTCCAGTTGCATCTCTAGGAATTTTATTTCTTTTTTATATTCTATAGGAAAATTGTATAAAAATAGATTTGGGAGCTTTTGAGAATCTATAAAAATAGATTTTGGGAGATATTTGTTCAAAATTTAATATCGGTGTTACAAGTTTATTAGTAATAAAATCTTTTACGGGTTACATGCTGTTAGAAGGTCTCAGAATTGTCAATAGTTTTGGATTGTTTAAGTTTTTGTATTGGTTTTTGTAAAATTTTCTTTAGGTTCTTTTAAAGGTAGGGTTAAAATTTCATCAAGGCTACGTGTTTACTTTTTTACTAGGTGTATTAGTTATTTTAAGTGTATTAGTGGTATCTATTAATATCCTATTGATAGAGTATGCAAGTGTTGAGGAATAGTTTGGACTTGATATATGAGGTTGTGAAAGATTAGGTGTTGTTGATAACTCGGTAGTTGTTATATTTGTATCTGTGCATGTAGTTTGAGAACTTGGAAATGATGTTGAGGATGATATTTTGGATTCAGTTCATATTAGTATAATTAATGAAGAAGGTATAGTCGAGGATTGTAAGGAAAATGAATTCGCTGAAGATGCTGATGTGATCGTGACGTCATGTTGAAGAGTATTAACTACTGTATTTATAGTAGTAGTTGGCACTGTTGTTATAACGTTTTGATTTGGATTTGTACAGGATGAACAATTTGCTACAAAATGGTCAGATGATTTACAATAACACATCTGTTTTCTAAAGATAAGAAAATATGAATAAACAAACCAAATGAAAGTAAAATCAATAAACACATTATATACACAAAAATATTATATAAATCCCTAATATTCACATATTAAAAATTGTCTGGTAGAAGTTTGCCTCCCAAAAATACAAAAAAGTAGTGATTCATAACTCAGGTTGCTTTACGAAAGGTGAACAAATCAGCATAAAAGCACAGCTGTCTTTTAAAACATAATATTATTAGACGAATTGTGGATATCCATTACCTCCTGTCTATAAAATAAATTAGAAAACTATGTTAAAATATGATACGGCAGGAAAAACGGCAATGTAACTCAAATATGATGATTTTGCCACAGCATAAGAATATTGCCTCGTACTGGTATATAGTAATTTGTTGTTATAAGTTTATAGTTTTTCGAAAAATGAACTCAGATTTAAATATTAAAACGTCAAATAAAATATAAAAACCTATTGTACCTTATTCCCAGCATTATTCTCCAACAGTGACATAACGTCACAAGAAAATAATTTTAAAAAATCATTGCGTAATTCAAATTTCATATTTATACCGGTATCTCAGAAAAGAATAATATTTGTATAAAGTACAGTCATATTTTGAAATAAAATCTTCAATTCAGATATTGGACATTCTTAATAATTGTGTAATCTAATAGGGCCGCCTGTTTATGCTTGGCAGACTTAGAAAACACTGAGAACACAAATATTTATTCTTTTACTATGTTGTAAAATAAGTATACTCAAAATAAATAAATATTATCTAGCTGGGGGAACAGCTGGGGTTCTCCGCGTGTAGAGGTTCTCTCTCACCGGCTCTGGTAACTCGATTCAGCCATGTGTTACCTCTAGTCAAATTTAATTTAATACTGAACATCACAGTTATTTTATAACACAATGTACAATCTTTTATAACTAAATGTAATTTAAAGGGTTTTTACCCTAGTATTTTGGTGGCTCAGGCATTGTGAACTAGCATTTTCGATTTTAAAACCTGATGATGGACTGTGTGGTCCGAAAACGTTTGTTTTATTGATGTAGCCCTTTTAAGGGTTTTTTAAATAAATATACCCATTTACAAAGCCTAAACTCTTTTTGATATAGTGAGTGTACTAAAGTAGACGTACTCTAAAGCATAAGCATGTCTCTTTCTACTCTTTTAGTAAGTGATGGATTCAAACGTTACTTGATGAAATTCTCGTCTCGTACAATTTTACCAAGAAAAAGAATTTGTAGTAATGAACACAATGTTTAGATTACCAAACCGTAGATTGTACACGTGGACATCACCAAGGGATAATGCAGACAACATCGTCAGGAATCATATCGATTATATAATAATCAGAAGCCAGTTTAAAAACTCCATCACGTCTACAAAAACCTATCCAGGCACTGATATAGAATCGAATCACAATCCGGTGGTGGCGGTAGTAAATATAAGATTCAAGAAAATAAAGAAAAGTGCAGCTAAACAAAAGATAGACGCTAAGCAACTGAGAAACGCAACTATACTGGAAAGGACAAGAGAACAGGTAAACAACAATCTTAGAAGCATCGCTGCAAAAAATAGGAACACAGGCAATGTAGAGAATAAATGGACGGAGATAGAAAAAACCCTTATGACAGCTGGTGAAGGCTCCTTACCTCCAAGCAAAATTAAGAAAAAGGAATGGATGAGAAGAAGGATGATAAGAGAAAAATTAGAGAAGCCAAAGAGAACTGGGTTCTGGACAACTGCTAGGAAATAGATAAATATGATAGAAAGTATGATAGCTTTAACATGAATAACAAGATCAAGGAAATAACAGGTAAAAAAGTGAAACAAGCATCCATCGTAAAGGACAAAAAGGTAAAATAATTACAGATTTAAATAAAAAACTGTCAAGATGGACAGAATACATTGAAGAACTTTTTGCAGACGAAAGACCAGAAATAGCAGTGACAGAACCTACAGACGACACAACAGGGCCTGAAATCCTAAAAAGCGAGGTAGAATATGCTATAAGGAACACAAAAGGGGGTAAAGCTGCAGGACCAGATGAAATTCCTGTAGAATTGTTAAAACTTATAGACGACGACGCACTTGAAATAATACTGAACCTCTTTAACACAATTTATAGAACAGGCATCATACCAAAGAAATGGCTCTCCTCTACTTTTGTCACAATCCCGAAGACGAATAACGCCAGAGAGTGTTCAGACCAAAGAACTATAGCATTGATGAGCCACACACTAAAAGTATTTTTAAAAATAATTCACAAAAGAATATTTAATAAATTAGAAGAGGACATAAGCACCACACAGTTTGGATTCAGAGGTGGACTGGGAACACGGGAAGTTTTGTTTGGTATGAGTGTGTTAATTCAAAGATGTTTGTAAGTAAACCAAGACCTCTACTTAGGTTTCATAGATTTTGAGAAGGCCTTCGATAAAGTCAGACACCAAAAGCTGTATGAAATCCTAAGAAGCAAAAACATCGACAGTCGCGCCATTAACATCATATCCAGGTTGTACTGGGGACAAACAACAAAAATCAAAGTTGATAATGAGTTAACCGAAGAAATTGAGATTCGTCGAGGTGTGCGTCAGGGTTGTGTGCTTTCTCCACTATTATTCAATATATATAGGGAAACAATATATCAGGAAGCGCTCCTAGAGCAAAACATTGGTATGAACATTAACGGAGAGTTAATTAACAATATACGATACGCTGATGACACGCTAATAGTAACAGATAACCTAGCAAATTTACAGTTTTTGATGGAAAACATAAACACTCATACCAATTAGTATGGTCTAGAACTGAACATCAAAAAGACTAAATTCATGATTGTAACAAATAAGCTATACACCAATATGAATTTAATCATAAATTATCAGCCAGTTGAAAGAGTAACGTCCTACAAATATTTAGGGGTTTGCTTCAATGATACTAATGACCAGACAAGAGAAATCAAGAGGCGAATAGAGATAGCGAGACAATCGTTTGTCAAAATGAAAAAGTTCCTATGCAGCCGGGACATAAATATAAACTTAAGAACAATAATGTTAAGGTGCTATGTTTTCTCCGATCTGCTGTACGGCATGGAAGCCTGGACACTAAAAAAGATAAACATAAAAAACATTAAGGCATTCGAGATGTGGTGTTAGAGAAGAATGTGGAAAATACCATGGACAGAAAGAGTTACAAATCAAGATGTTCTGCTGAAGATGGGGAAGGAATACGAAGTCGTAAAAACCATATAATCGAAAAAACTTGAATATCTGGGCCACATAATGAGAGGAGAATAGTACCCTCTGCTTAGACTCATAATCCAAGGAGAAATCTCGGAAAAGAGAAATATAAGACGTAGGAGTATTTCCTGGTTGCGACATTGAAGAGAGTGGTATGGGTGCAGTTCAATACAGTTGTTCTGAGCTGCAGCCTACAAAGTAAAGATTGCTGTGATGGTAGCCAACCTCCGATAGAAGACTTACTGCAAGAAGAAGAAGAAACATATTGAGGGCCAAATATATTGTATTTGGTATTAAGCTGATCGCTAAAAATCGCATAATAAAATGTCGATAAAGAAGCAAAGAAAAACTTAAAATGAGAGGGGACAAAACCAGTCAGCCGAGGGAACCTTTCAACAGTGCGATGTTGAGCTTGGATCTGCTATCTATGTATATAATAAACAATATTACGGCTCCTAACTAAGGATCTGAGCACAAAACTAACTCTAAAATTTGGATCAAAAATACAACAAGGGCTGATATCCAAAGTCTGTAGACAAGCAAAGTAAAGAGAAAGTTATTGCCTTACTTAAACCTGGCAAAAACTCCACAAAAGCTATCGGCCAATATATTTATTTATTCTGTCAGTTATAAAAAACACTTCTGCACGTGATCCTTAATATAATTTTACTGATAATAGAAGAAAAACTCAAATTAAAAGACTAAAGTGGCAATAGACAGGGAAGATCACGTACGTCAAAAATACTAAATCATGCCCAACACAGCAAAGACGGGTACGAAAGATATCAGGTATGAGGAGTGGTATTTGTCAATCTAAATGCCGCTTACGACACCTTAAATTAGAGGGCATTGTCAAAATCTTTGTGACATTGCCTTAGGTAATAAACTCACTTGTATTATCCGCGTATGCCTACACAACAGAAGATTTTTCGTATTACATAATGGTAAAAATAACAGATGGACAACGCAGAAGAACGGTCTCCTTTTGGTAGCGTAATGGCACCTACACTGTATAATATTTACACAATTCATACCAGTAAATACGTTACGGCCTTCTTAAGCTAATTCTCCAAGGGAAGGTTAATGGTAAGAGAGGACCGGGAAGAAGACGCATTTCCTGGCTTCAAAATTTACGAAAGTGGTATAACACGACTACCACTGAACTGTTCCGCGCTGCAGTGAACAAAGTAAAAATAGCCGTGATGATCGCCAACATCCGGAACGGATAGGCACTTTAAGAAGAAGATACCAGTAAATACTAGAACTTTTATTAGGTAGACGATCTATATTGTTGCACAACAAAAAACTTTAATGTCCCTAACAGAGACGCTTTTACAAATCTAAACATCCAATAGTATCATGAAATTTTTAAACTCTGGACTTGCTATAAATACCTTGAAGATAGTTTGAATCAAACTTTGTCATTCACAGAACTTTGTTTAAAACTAAGAGGTAAACTGAGGACCAGAAAAGTAATCTCTGAAAACTTGTCAGCTAAATTGCTAAGAAGCGCATCCTTCCATCCTTAAAACGTAGACGCTTGCACTCTATGCTTCTGCTGCCGAATATACCTTGTAAGTATAGATGATACCAACACATACTTAACACGTAGATTTAGCTATAAATTAGTCAGCCAAATTCAGCGGATATTAAGACACACACATTCATACATAAGCTCTACAATATCTTAGCTATCAATTCACCTAATATCCGAAGATAAGTATCTATAGAATAAAAGATACAAAGTCTAGAATCGCAACATCCACTCAACGAATACCAGACCAATTTATGACTAAAATCGAGAAAACACTGACCAGATCAACACATATACACATTGCAAGAAATAAAAAAAAAAAGATAAGAAAATATCACTTTTAGCACTTAAATATTTATTTTAAGATAACCCATCTAGAATTATAATAATATGTAGTACACAGAAAAAATCATAAATAAAATAATAAAGAAGCTGTATAAAAGATATCGTAAAACAATGGATGAAATAAAAGACATTCTTATTAATCCTATCCTTAAATAAATCGTACAAAGACATACTCATGTTAAAAAATACATTAGGAAATTTCAGCATATGAAAAACACATCCAATTTGGTAATGAAATCCTTTTGTATTTATAAAGCTATTTTTAGAACAGCATGTACCTACCAAAAACAGGTATTTGGTAGTATACATATCTATTACATATTGCAATGTGTATGAATGATAAAAAAATCAGGAGTCCGTATAAACCGTTTAAAATATATAAAATGTATATATCAAGAACGCTGGAGCTCTACGGCTTAATTGCATAGTTGCCAAACTATCAGAGCTTACTTAAACCGATATTCTTATGGTTCCAATATACAGTCAAGAAGATCTGAACGACCCCTATAATATATACACGTGAACTAAGCGAAATACATTTATGATACAGGGGTACTTATGAGCTCCAAAATTTTATTAAGAATTATGAAACTATACATCTTAACGAATCAACAGAGCCAATATTATGGAATGGTCAAGTGAGCTCCGTATATTGGTGTCCACTTGACCACGGAGCTCAGTTGAACCTGAATTTTAACATGGGCGGAGTTCACTTTATGCCGTAAATATATATATATATATATATATATATATATATATATATATATATATATATCTATATATATATATATATATATATATATATATATATATATATATATATATATATATATAATATATATATATATATAAATAGAGTGTGTATAACGACGCTAAGAATGACGCTTTCCCGAAAGTTACCCTGCAAAGAATTATATATATATATATATATATATATATATATATATACATTAATAATAATAGAAATAAACTTATTATAGAATAAAATTGTAAATAAAATGGTATTATTTACGCCTTGACGTTTTCATGACTTTAATATTCAAATGGCAATTATGATTACAATAACGCGGATATTTTATCCTGTCAATGGATCTAAGATGTAGTCTCTTTGATTCATAGTTGATCTTACTTAACCGTAACCATTTCAGCGTATCAGGAAACTAACGCTTCAGTTTTTTAACAGCCGATGAAATCAACTTGTTTACAATCTTCATACTTATATAAGGCGTTTCTAAAACTTACAGAATGGTAAAAACGTCGGCGTCTTCCTTATAACCTGTCAATCGAAGAATTTCAATAACATGGGGTATCAATAAAACAGAATTTATCGAGTTTTACGTTAATACACCGAGCAATGTATTAGTTACGTAATAAAAAAAATGAGAATAATTTTTTGTAATTATATAGACTTTCTTCATTAATATCAACTTGTCTATAAAACTGGGAAAAATAAAGTTCATTAAACTGGAGTAGAGGTTCTCAACCTTTATTTATTCGATTGCCCCGAACAGAGTTGCAGATCTAAAGAAATTCAGACTTATTTATATAAAAATATAACATAACACCAACAACTTTTTTAATCTCCTGTGTCGAGTTTTTGATAGAACTTAGTTTTCTCTTCCATTTACTATAGATTGTCTGTTTCTTCATCTGACCGATCTCCGTCTACTATCAAGTAACATTCTGCAGTTTTACTCGACTCTTCTTCAAAGATTTCCTTGTCTATTGCTGTATTACTTTCACGTTGTTTAAGCTAATTTCATAATGAGCAATGCTAAGTTCTGTAAGTATTTTCAGGAAAACAGTGTTTTCCTACTAGATATCCTACTAGTTTTTCTACAGATTTAAAGAAGAGTTAGAGCAGGAAATTGACAAAAAAGGAGAAATGACAGAAATAGTAGAAAAAGAATGGGGAAAATTTAGAAATGCTATGATAAATACAGCCAAACCAGTATGTAGGGCCACAAGATATAATAGGAGGAGAAGCAGATATCATAGTGGAATAAGGAGTTAAAAATCGAATTCTTTTCTTCTTCTTACGGTGCCTATCCGTTCTGGATGTTGGCGATCAACATGGCTATCCTAACTTTGCTTGCTGCATTCTGAATAGTATATATATATATATATATTATATATATATATATATATATATATATATATATATATATATATATTACAGAATCCAATTTGTAAATAGAATACATCTTGGAGACAGCTATCGCCGTATTCCCGTCCTCCTGCGCCAATCCTCTCGGTCCAAGGCATGCTCTTTCTCCAAACCTCTCGATTCCATTGCTCTTCTAATACCTTCATTTCATAAGCGTCGAGGTCTACCTCTTTTTCTTCTACCATGGGGCTTCCATCTGTGAAGTTTTTGGGGCCAACGTTCGTCAGGCATTCTTAACAGGTATCCAAACCATTTTAAACCTCTTCTTTCTATTCTGTCTATGACTGTATCTGTAGCATTCATCTGATTTCTTATAGATTCGTTGGTTTTCCTTTCCAGCCTTGATGTTCTAGCACTTCTTCTCAAATAATCCATTTCAACTGCCAACAATCTTCTTTTCAGGTCTGCATTAATTGTCCATACTTCAGAGCCATAACAAAGAACTGATTCAACCATCGTTTGCCCTATTCTTTTTTTGTTCCTTTTGGAAATGTTGCAATCCCACCATAAGGAGTTCAAACATCCTACAATTTTTACGTCCCTGATTAATTCGGTGTTTAATTTCGGTTTCACCCAAGCCGTTCTTATCAATGAATGCACCTAAATATTTAAATTTTTCCACTTGTGTGATTTCCACGTCCTCGTCTATCAACACTTCAAACCTTGCTGAATTGATAACTAGATATTCCGTTTTCTTCATGCTGACTTTAACCCCCATTTTACATATTTTCTGTATAGACGCTTTATCATAAATGCTAGATCATAAGAATCTTGAGCTAGAACGACTTGGTCATCCGCAAAGTTCAGGGAGAACAGTACGTCATTTCCTATTGGGATTCCCATTCCCTGGCAGTGGTTTTTCCAATTTTGAAGTTCTGCCTCAATATATAAATTAAACAGTAAAGGTGACATACTGCATCCTTGTCTCAGTCCTTTAGTTACTTTTATCGGCTCTGATAGTCTATTTCCGATTTTTAGGTAAGTGGTGTTATCCCTGTATACTTCTGTGATTATTCCTAAAAGGTGTGGACTAATGCCGAGTTCACACGCTTGCCACAATTTGCTTGTAACGCTTGTAAAGCTTGCCACAATTTAGGCCTTGGTACTGTATCATACGCTTTTCCTAGATCGATGAAGGCTAGATGTACTTCGTTACCAACCGCTATTCTTTTTTCTATTAATTGTTGGAGTATAAACAAGTTATCAGTGCAAGATCTACCAGGCGTAAATCCTCTTTGGTCTTCGCTAATTAGATGTCCTACATCATCTTGTATTTTTTTATTTATTATCTTTAAAACAATCTGCCGAAATTAGGTAGGACACTCAATCCTCTGTAGCAGTTAGGATCTTTTCGATTACCTTTTTTAAAGATGGACACTTGGTAAGCGGTTTTCCATTCAGATGGTATTTTAATTTGTTGGTAGCATTGATTCATTAGAAAAGTTATTCGTTCGATTAGGAGTGGACCTCCTGCTTTAAGTAGCTCTACAGCTATATTGCCAGGTCCTGAAGATCGCCGGTTTTTCATTTTAATTAGCGCAGTACGGACCTCGTTGCTGGTAGTATTAATGTTACTATTTGTTTGTCTCTCCATACTGTATTCTTCTCCCATATATTCCAATCTGGACTCTTGGAGTAAATTTTTATAGTGATTTTCCCCATTTTTCTATAGAAATTAAGTTGCTTAATGAGTTATGGGTGTTCTTCTTTAGATTAGTGATAGTTCTCCATGCTTCCGTTGTCTGAGAACCACCCATTAAATTTTCAACTTGGACACTTTTTTGTTCCCAGAAATTGTTTTTTGCTTCTTTTATTTGCTGGCGTACTTCTCCGTTTTTCATTTGATATGATACTCTATTGTTAGATGTTTTATTTGTTAACCATTTTTTATATAATTTGTTCTTTTCTTGTATCATTTCTTTTACGTTTTCTGTCATCCATGGTAGTTCGTGGTGTTTTTTGTCGTTGTTCTCTGTTCCTAATACTTCATAAGCAATTTTTTTTATTATCATTTTGAGGTTATTGTATTCTTGTTCTACATCCATATTTCTTTCCACCTCATTTAGTTCCCTTTCTAATCTACATTGAAAAAGATGTTTAATACTTGGTTGGAATAAAAGATGCAATTTATGTCTCTCCGTTTTGTACTGCGTAGTATTGTTTCTCTGACTTTCGGTGTTATGTTTGTTGTTTTGTTTAAAGGGGCACAAAATATTAGCTAAAAGAAAGTAATAGTCTGTCCCACAGTTAGACCCTCTTTTTACTCTGCAGTTTTGGCACTTAAACTTTGAGTTCTGTCTCATTATTATATAGTCTATGATCGACTTCTGTTGGAGTGAAGGTCATTCCCAAGTGTATTTATGAATATCTTTATGTGGGAATTTCGTGTTCATTATTTTTAAACCAAAAAGTTGACAGAACTCAATTAAACTGTCCCCTGAACTATTTTTAACCATTTCTCCGTATCGTCCCACCACTTCATCGTCTATTTGAGAACCTACTCTGACCTACTCATTCTGAATAGTCCGGTTGTCAATGTATTAAACCACTTTCTCAGATTTTGAAGCTAAGATATTCTTCTTCTCCCTGGTCCTCTCTTTCCAAATACCTTTGCTCTTAAGAATAAGTTGCAACAAGCTGTATCTCTGTTCATTCCTCATAACATGTCCAAGATATTCTAGTTTGCGCTCTTTGACGGTGTTAATAATCTCGTATTCCTTGCCTATTCTACGTAGGACCTCAACATTAGTCACACGATCCACCCATGAAATTCTTAAGATACGTCTGTAACACCACATCTCGAATGCCTCGAGTTTTCTTGAAGAAACTTCGGAAAGTGTCCAGACCTATACTACGTATAATAACGTAGAAAATAAATAGCATCTAATGAGAGAGATTTTGGTAGCAAGTGGTAAATCGTGACTTCTGAAAAGAGACTTCATCATTATGAACGCTGATCTCGCTTTTCCTGTGCGTTGTTTTAATTCACTGGAGTTATCCTATTGGCTGTTAATGTTGGTACCAAGGTATGTGTAGCTGTTCACTCTGTCAATTGGATGTTGGTTAACCAAAAGCTGTGTATTTAATATTTCGCGCTTACTGACTACCATGTACTTTGTTTTCTTCGTAATAAGATCAAGTCCGTGTTATCTACTTATATCTGATATACGCGACATTATTATTTGCAAACCGTCCAGACTATCTACAAAAACTACTGCGTCGTGGGCATATCTAATATTGTTTAGACGCATTCCGTTGACTAATACGCCTTCTTGTAGTTCTCCCAGCGTTTGCTCGAAGATATATTCAGAGTATATATATATATATATATATATATATATATATATATATATATTAAATAACACCGGGGACAGAATGCATCCTTGCCTGACTCCTCTATCTATGGAGACTGCCTCTGTCAATTGGTCATCCACTTTAATATTGGCTGTTTGGTTGTAATATAAATTATAGATGATTCTCAAGTCCCTATCATCTAACCCCACTTCTTTTAAAATGTTTTAAAGTTTATCATGCTTTACTCCATCAAAAAATACTTAGAAGACAAAAAACAACACAAATATAAAAGTTATAAACTGCAGAGAATAAAGGCTTAAGAAATAGCAAAAATAAAAAAAAGTAAAGCTGGGACAAGTTTGGAGAAAAAATGGAAGAAAACAGTAAAGAAAATGTAAAACTGTTCCATAGAATACTAAAAACCTCCAAAGCGACAAAGAACTAAAACTAAAATAAATAATGACCAAAAACGGAACAATATTATCTGCTGCAGACTGAGGTTCCAACCACAAAATGTTACAAGCAGAATTTCGCATTAAGTTACACAGTAAAACAATCACAAATAAAAGACAAAAGTTGAGTCCAAAACATCCGAAAAAGTTTAGAGAAGCGTTAGATAAGCACAAAAGAAAAGAAAATAACGTAATTAGAGGACCAGAGGAAAACACGGAGAAAACAAAAGCTATACAGGAAGAAGAACTAAAGGAAGCAATACGAAAGTTAAAGACTATGAAAGCATCTGAGAACAATAAAGTTAGTCCAGAGATGTTAAATATATAGGAGAAAAGGCAAAGCAAAGAACCTACATGTAAATAAAGAGAGACACCGACAATGAAAATACTAAGGAAAAAAGACACGAATGATCAAATTGAAGTGATGATAGGTCAACAAAAAATAAAGCAAACAAACATATCCAAGTACTTGGGGACAGAAATAAATAACAGAGGAAGTACCAAAGATCTTAACAAAAGACTAGAAAGTACATTGAAACTATTTCAGTCTCTAAATAGAGGATTTCTTAACAACAAAAAATATCGAGGAAAAGGAAGATGACAATATATAAAACAATATGTAGGATAACTCTGAAATACGGAGCAGAAACAGAACAGAAGACTCCAAAATATGATACAAGCAGCAGAAATGAAACACCTCAGACAACGATATTGGCATTAACGACAAACAAATTTAAAATTGAAGAAATAAGAAACAGACTTAAAACTAAACACAATAAAGGAGAAAAATTAACATGGTTTAATCATATAACCTGATCATATAACCTAATCATGGTGAATGGCCTGATGAGTGGTGTGAATCAACCTTGATCCCTATCCATAAAAAAGGATCACTAACTATATGCAGCAATTACAGAACCGTTGCCCTTATCCCTCATGCAAGCAAAATCCTGCTACATATAATCAATGAACGGCTAAAGAACTTTCTACTTCCAGAGATAGCCGAAGAACAATGTGGATTCGTACCAGGAAAGGGAACGCGTGAGCAAATACTCAACACCAGACAGATAGTAGAAAAAGCGAGAGAACATAACATACCAATGTTGCTCTGTTTTGTAGATTACACAAAGGCTTTTGATTCAGTAAAATGGGATCCTCTCTGGAGTATAATGGAAAATATGGGAGTACCTAACCACCTAGTTAACCTAATAAGAAATCTGTATAATAAAAACTCAGCCAAAGTTAAAGTACATGGAATATATTCAAATGCATTCAAAACAGAGAAAGGAACTAGACAAGGTTGCATACTATCACCATTATTGTACAACATATATTCTGAATATATAATGAGAAAAGTACTAGATGAATGGGATGGAGGAATCACTATAGGAGGCAGAAAAATCAGTAACCTGCGATACGCAGATGACACACTTATACTAGCAGCGAATGAAGTCGAAATGATTACCATCATCGAACGGCTAAGCCGAATAAGTGAAGAATTCGGACTTCAAATCAACACCAGAAAAACAAAAATAATGATTGTAGACAGAGCAAATAATAATCTACCGCATATACGCCAAATAGGGATTTTCGAAGTAGTCGACAGATTTGTATACTTGGGCTCTCTGATAACCAACAATGGTGATTGTTCCTCAGAAATCAAACGTAGACTAGGAATGGCCCGAACCGCAACTGCTAAATTAATTAAAATATGGAAAGACCGAACAATAACAAGGAATACTAAGCTTAGGTTGGTCAATGCCCTTATTTTTCCCATTGCTACATATGCAGCTGAAACATGGACTCTCAAAAAAATTGATAGGAGTAAGATCGAAGCCTTCGAAATGTGGGTATATAGAAGAATTCTACGCGTGTCCTGGACAGAACATAGAACCAACCTGTCAATTCTGGAAGAGCTTCATATAAAAGACAGGCTACTAAAAAAAGTAAACCAAGCATACCTAACTTACTTCGGCCACATAGCTAGAAGAACGGGCACCATGGAACTATTGGCAGTAGAAGGTAAGGTAGAAGGCCGAAGACCAAGAGGAAGATCTCCAATACGATGGGTGGACCAAATGAAGAGTTTGGTGGGAAAATCCCTACATGAAGCCGTCCATATGGCACAAGATCGCAGTCAATGGAGACAGCAGACTAATAATATTTAGGGTGTCACTACGCCCTGACAAGGGCTAAAGGATTGAGGAGGAGGAATCATATAACACGAATGGAGAGTCGAGAAAAGTAAAAAAGGTATGGGAAGCTAAACCAATAGGAAAAAACACAAGAAACAGACCAATAAAAGGGTGGAACTGGAACAAAGCAGAAATATTACAATATAAGGGCAAATCTTATCAAGAAGCAACATAATTGGCTGAAGAAGACAGAAGAAAATGGAAAAAATTCATCAAGAGCTAGAATCACCTCCCTCGACACCTATCGATAAAAGAGAAATGATTATGTATGAATTTTGTATGTATGTTTTTCCACTTTTTTCTTCTTTAAAAATCGAAAGAAAAATAACATCAGTTAATGTTGCTCTATATTGGTTCAATTTGTTTTAGTTTCTCTCACATTGGACTGATAATTCGGTTTTATTTTAAACGTTCCAATAGGAGAACAACGTTACATAGCACAATACCACATTTTTCTAATCCCAGACTCCAGTATCTCGAAACTATTTTTTGTATTGGTTTCAAATTAAAATGTTAGAAGTATAGTAAAATGCTGCCATTCTGCTACGCTTATCTGCCTTCTCTTGAATTATCCAACTGAGACGATTATCTGGTGAAGGTATCTTATTACCATAATTTCTGTATCAAATTTAGTGAAAGTGAATTAAGAGAAGTCCGGAATCTACTGTTAAGTACCTGATATTTAATATAACTAATATGAAATTAACAATTATTAGGATCTTTGCTACCAGCAACGACGATAAAGTTTGGAATATTTCATTATTATTTCATTAAATGTTTAAACCTTCACTTTTATATTTGAATCAATATACTCGTACGAAATAATAAGGACATATCTAGTTAATATTTTTATAATATTATTTCACAAAACATTTCCTCTTTTACTTTGATTTTTATTCATTTTTTAAATTTATATAGATATTTGGAGATTACAGATTATCTGTTCCAAAAAAGTTATTTTGTCATGTACACCTTTTTAAAGTTTTTATAAAGTTTAAAGAGCTTAATTTTACAAAGAACATCTAGCTAATATTTCATTACCCTCGTTACTTGTTATCATGTGATAAGGCATTTCCCTGAATTCTTGCATTCAATAGTTTTTTTGGAAACCTGTTTTGTTTCATTCTAAATACATGGCCTGCCCATCGAAGGCGCTGTAGCCGTTATATATTATATATTTCATAATTTTATCTGATTCGCCACCTATTGTTCTCATTTATCGGGCATAGTATTCGTCTCAGTCTAAAATATAATAAAGGACTACCTATCGCAAAGAAGCGTATGCATATCAAAGAAAAATAAGATGTAAATGACTGCTGGAGTAACCCAAGGGTCAGTCCTGGGACCCACACTATGGAATATTTTATACAATGGGGTACTAGAAGTAAACAGAACACAAGGAGTAAGGGCTATTGCATACGCAAACGACCTAGCCCTACATATAGAAGATATGAATTGGGGTATCACAAACAAAATAAATGAAGCAATAGAAAAAACTGCGAGATGGATAGAGAGAAATGTCCTAAGACTTGCAGTAAAAAAAGAGAGAAGTAGTCATCTAGAGGGGACCACGGAAAAGAAAAAACGTAAATTTTCGGTTCAGAGGCTCCGACCTAAGACCTCAGAAGAGGTCTTAGGTCGGACCTCAGAATGACAAAATTGCATTCAGACACCACATACAAGAAGCATGTTGGAAGGCGGAAGAGAGGACCTCGACCCTTAATAAGATAATGCCGAATATAGAAGGTGACGGGTCATATAAAAGATCAGTTATCCTACAATCAATCATGTCGATCTTACTGTATGGGACTATAGTGTGGCTGAGATCCTCAACAAAGCGAAATTTTGAGACATGCTTCTTAGGACGCAAAGGAAACCATTGATCAGGTGCGCCATGCAGCGCGTACAGAACTGTATCAACAATGGCCTTACAAGTAGTAGCCGGTGCTGTACAGGTGCATATCCTGGCTAATGAAAGGGTCAGGATGCACCAAAGAGGCAACGGAGCTTTATGTTCAGGAACACAAGAAAAAAAAAAGAAGTTTAGAGATCTGGCAGTAACTATGGTAAAAAAACAGACAAGGCTGCCTTATCCCAGATGTAGAAAGTTTATGACGAGGCATGGATCTTTTCGGTCTTATACATGTAGAATAAAGAAGACTGAGGACGATCTGTGTACCGAGTGTGAAGTGGTGGATGACGTGCATTATTTGGTTTTCCTATGACCTGCACACAATGTGGGGCGAAGCTTGCTGTAGCTGGTCCTAGGGTTACCTCTAGACGAGCCACATGAACTAATAAATAAAGCAATTGAAAACAAAATAATCTTTGACTTTGATCATTGGTTTTGTGACAGAAATAATAAAACAAAAGAAAGAGAAAGACAGGAGACTGCAACAAAGGTAAACTGTTTAACTGTTTATTTTAATGTGTCGTATGTGTCGGCGTCAGTGGGGTGAGCCACTATTCAGCTTCCACTATTGACGCCGAAATCTTAAATTAATTCTCAAAGAACATCACTACGTTACAGAAATCAATTTACATACGTGTTGCTTTATTTTGTTTTCTCTCGACTTGTACCTAATGTACATGTACCGTACTAAATCGAATGGCTAAGCCGAATAAGTGAAGAATTCGGACTTCAAATCAACACCAGAAAAACAAAAATAATGATTGTAGACAGAGCAAATAATAATCTACCGCTTATACGCCAAATAGGGATTTTCGAAGTAGTCGACAGATTTGTATACTTGGGCTCTCTGATAACCAACAATGGTGATTGTTCCTCAGAAATCAAACATAGACTAGGAATGGCCCGAACCGCAACTGCTAAATTAATTAAAATATGGAAAGACCGAACAATAATAAGGAATACTAAGCTTAGGTTGGTCAATGCCCTTATTTTTCCCATTGCTACATATGCAGCTAAAACATGGACTCTCAAAAAAAATCGATAGGAGTAAGATCGAAGCCTTCGAAATGTGGGTATATAGAAGAATTCTACGCGTGTCCTGGACAGAACATAGAACCAACCTGTCAATTCTGGAAGAGCTTCATATAAAAGACAGGCTACTAAAAAAAGTAAACCAAGCATACCTAACTTACTTCGGCCACATAGCTAGAAGAACGGGCACCATGGAACTATTGGTAGTAGAAGGTAAGGTAGAAGGCCGAAGACCAAGAGGAAGATCTCCAATACGATGGGTGGACCAAATGAAGAGTTTGGTGGAAAAATCCCTACATGAAGCCGTCCATATGGCACAAGATCGCAGTCAATGGAGACAGCAGACTAACAATATTTAGGGTGTCACTACGCCCTGACAAGGGCTAAAGGATTGAGGAGGACCTAATGTACGGTGTATATCTCCTTTCGGAGCAGCCTATTACTAAGTAATGGGCTGGTGTAGATGGAGAAATGGATGGACCACCCCAGGGGGTGAATTCAAGAAGAAGAACATCTTGGTTAAAGAACCTCATAATATGGGTCAATACAACACCTGTGCAGCTTTTTCACGTTGCTGCAGATAAGATTAAAGATTGCCATGATGATCGCCAACATTCGTAACGGATAGGTACATCAAAAAGAAGAGGAACACATCCATTTTTTGTTAATACATTGTAAAAGTTATTTATCCATGACTGTTTTTCAAAATATATTGTAGCTGCCATATTTTTGTTTAATTAATACAAATAGCTGGTAAGGAGACACTTATATTTAAAAGAAAGAGCAGAGAATGTCATTGTATTAGATTATCTTCTATTTAATTCACGAAAAATGTTAATACATGAATACACCCATAATGATTGATGTCTGACATGTCTAATACTTCCTTAAAAGCGATAACGCAAAACAAAATTTCTTTTTCACAAGTTGATACACTTTCTATTTTTTATATACGAACATAATATATTACCTGTTTTTATAATTATTAACTTATGTGAGGTGTGGTCTTGTATTTCGTTTTTGGAAATTCTTGAACTATTAGAAGACAACACCTCGTGATATGACGTTAACTTTTATATAATAATATATATCATAAAATACGTAACTATTTTTTTGTATCCTAAGTTTGTGACGTATATATTACAGAAGTTATTTATAGTAATAATCTTCTTTTTCTGTGAGTGCTAATGCGTTACCGCATGTTGTAGGCCATTGTGGCTTTTCTTATTTTTTGGTAGCAGCAGGACAATGCTCTATAGCAGCGTTTCCCAAACTGTGCTCCACGGATGGCGGCAACATCTACAGGTGCTCCGCTATATGGCGATAATAAACGATTAAACATTAGAAAAAAAGCTACGCTATATCGATGGTTGAAAGCAACAGTGAGATATCACGTCAAATTAAAATTACAAGATGATGATAACTAGAGTGTGCAGTAGTATTAAAAATCAGAAATAGGTGACCAAAAGCTTATTTTTATTGGATATTAATCTATCATCGGAGACTTAGCTACCTTACTTTCTTGAATGAAACATAACAAGTTTTCACTATAGATAGATGAGTCAACAGATGTAGCTGGGTTGGCAATTCTAATAGCATTTGTACAGTACCAGCACTTGGAGTCTTTTCAAGAGGATCTACTTTTTGCAAACCATTGACCACTAATACAACTATATATCTATCTAATTAGCCTTCTTCGGTCCATCTTTGGACATAGGCCTCCCCAATCCTTTTCCATTCTTCTCTGTCTGTCGCTACAGTCATCCATCTAGAGCCCACGTGCTTCTTGATATCATCTGCCCATCTCATTTGGGGCCTTCCTCTGCTTCGTTTATATTCCCACGGTCTCCAACTTATAAGAATTTTGTTCCATCGGTCTTCTTTTTGTCTTATATTGTGTCCGGCAAATCTCCATTTCAATTTTGCAACTTCTTGTCTAACATCCCTCACTTTTGTTTTCTCTCTTATCCACTCGTTTCTCTTCTTATCCATTAGTCTTATGTGCAACATTTGTCTTTCAATTGCTCTTTGGGTTTTTATGATTTTGTCCATGTTTGCTTTTGTAGATGTCCACGTTTGGGAACCATAAGTAAGAACAGGGAGTACGCATTGATTATATACTTTGGTCTTAAGATGCTGTGGATATCTTTTGTTTTTAAGAATGTAGCTTAGTTTGCCAAATGCCGCCAATGCCAGTCTAACTCGTCTCTTGATCTCTGCTGTTTGGTTCTCTTTGTTAAGTTTTATAGTTTGACCAAGATATATATAATCCTTAACTTGTTCTATTTCATCTTGTCCGATTCTCATTGTGATGTCTTCATCTGTATTTGTTATAGTTTTGGTCTTGCTGTAATTCATATTAAGGACTATCTTTCCAGCTTCTACGTCCAGTTCTTTTATCATTTCAAATAATTCTTCTTTTTTATCGGTTATCAATACGATGTCATCAGCGTACCTTAGATGGTTCAAGCGTTGTCCACAAATTTTTATACCTTTTTTTTCCCATTCTAATCTTTTAAAAGTATCTTCAAGAGCTTGATTGAAAAGTTTCGGTGATATTGTATCACCCTGTCTCACGCCTCTACTTATTTGTAATGATTTTGTTCCTTCATATACTTTAATTGTTACCTTCATATACTTTAATTGTGTAATACAACTAGTACCGAAATTTTCTAGTTAATAGAAAGATTTTTCACAGAGAATAGCATTCCCTGAGATAACTGCGTCACAGACAATGACTGGAAGAACGTTGATGTAACTGTAAAAAAAATGCCGCCTTCTTTAAAAGTAGTCTTGGACGAAACTATTAGGATAATTAATTTTATCAAATCACGACCACTAAATACAAGGCTGTTTACAGTGATATGCGATGATATGGGCAGTATACATTCGTCTTTACTTCTTCATACGAAGGTAAGGTGGTTTTCTTGCGGCAAATGTTTAGCTAGGTTAATGAAGTTAGTCTCTCACTTCAGGGTAAGACAATAACTGTCTTTAATAACAATGATAAAATACAAGCGTATAGGAAGAAATTAATTTTTTTAGGCAGAATCGGTGAAAAATAAAAATCTGGATAGCTTTCCACTACTCACAGAATTTAGAGTAGAACTAAAGACTTATACATACCTGAAGCTGTCTTTAAAGAGTTTCACACTCATCTGCTAAATTTACTTGAAAACTTTCATAATATTTTCCTGAGGAATTCCACAACAAAATTTAAGAAAACTTCTAAGTTGCAGATCCATACCTTGCAATGTTAAAAAACCAGCTTCCTTAACATTTCAGCAGTATGAATGCCTGATAGATTTGACATCGGATTCTGCTAGAAAAAACATTTTGAAAGTAAATCGCTAGTGTGTCAACTCAAAGCCGAATTTAAAATTATGTCAGATAAAGCGAAAATTATTCTTCTCCCTTTTGCAATAACTATTTATGTGAAGCAGCATTCTCTGCCAATAAGGCAACTAAAACAAAATATAGATCTTGACTGAATGCAGAACCTGGCATTCAATTGCAGTTATCCCAAATTTAACCGGCTATTCCTAACCAAGGCAGTCTCATTCTTCACAGTAAAATTTTATTTGCATTTAACATTGCGTTTTTTAAGATTTTAGAAATAGGTCTGTATGTTTATTTTATGCTAGTTTTTCGATATAATATGTAATTAAGTTTCTTATGTTTGTGATTGAAAAAAAAATGAATAAAGTGAATAGAAAATGTAATGGTTAATCTCCTCCAATTAATATCTCTTGTTCTCTGTGACACCTATATGGGTTTCAGGTACCATACGGTAAGTGTTCCCTACAGAATTTCTGTCCTGAATAGTGTTCCTCGGCACTTTGAAGAAAAACTTTGAGAAACGTTTCTCTATAGAATTTGTTTGAAACTGTGTCTTCTACTATCAAAGAGCTGGTAGTAACATTATTAAATGCCCCTTTTATATCTAAAAAAGCAGCCATTGCTATCTCTTTGTCTTCTATTTACTTTGAGATAAGCCTACTTAGATCATCTAAGGCAGAGTCCGTAGATTTACCAGGTTGGTATGCATATTGACGATTGCTTAGAGGATTATCTGTTAGCACGGCATCTCTGATGTACCTATCAAGAAGTCTTTCCAGCGTTTTTAATACAAAAAAAGATAGGCTTATCGGTCTATATTACTTTGGTGTTAGGTCTGATACTTTACCTACCTTACGTAAGCATATGACTTTAACTTTTTTAGGGTACACATCAAAACGATGGTAAACATTAGAATTACTAAAGAACGTAGAAAGTCCGCCGGTGACAAAAACTAACTTAAAAACCTAACCACACACCTCCGCACATACACATACTCCGGCAAAGTTCCACTAAGCGTTGCCGAAGACAAACTGCTACAATGCATCAACCTTTAATCTTTGCATATAATGCGCATAACATCAGACTACGTGAGCAGTTCCAGCATGGAGAAAGAAAGAGTGTGACGAAGAAAGTGTGGGTAAGAAGTCTAAAATATCAGTAGTAGTAGAAAGCGATGTGGAAGTTGGGGGAACAAGGAGGAATAAAGACGGTCAAATTAAAACGCTTCCTAGGGTCTATGGTGACAAAAACTATGCACAATTTTAAATCTTCTGTTATTGATAATGTATTCAATTTAATTTCTATCTTTGTTTGTATAATAATCAGCTAGAGATTTTCAGGTATATAATCGTCTTTTCGATTGCTGGAACTAAATATTCACTAGGATGTATTCCTTCACTTCAAAATTCTATAAATGTTTGTGTTTCTTTTCGTTCATTTAGCCAAATCTATGCGTTCCCGTTACAAGAAACTCAGTTTCGAGTTAAACTCTCCTATCGAAATAGTGTTTTTTTAACACTAGATTTACATAGTTAATTTGCCGGATCCCTCATGCGGGATCTTAGGTTTCGAGGTCCATAATTTGGCTTATGTATGGATCCGTTTCTTATCTTAAAGCTGTACCTAATAAATCCAGAATGATATTAAACGAAGTAATTCCTGTCTTGATGCCATTGACCTTTTATTGACCCTTTTATTGGCAAGTGCCCTACCACTTACCTAGTTTTTCATCCCAGGCAAGTGGATGAATGTTTCCGGTAGTCACAAGGTAGCCAGGGTGTCTCATTAGCTATTTAACAGGGAGTTACATTGTAATATGCTTGAGTAAAAATGTTATTGCACTCACTTCTTTCCCCATAATTCTGAAAAAGTGTGCTAAATTATGTTCTTTGTGCATTTTATACGCTCAGTGATATGTATGAGGCTGATATTTACCGGTAAAAGAAATGTAAACCAGAAAAAATTTTAAACTTCCTAAAATTTCTAGAAACAGAGTTTGGTATAAAGTAGTCACGACAAAATGTTATTGGTAGGTAGTATTTCTCCTAAGCCAAAAGGAAGTAAAGACTTTAAAAAGAAGTGAAATTGTATAGTTATGTAAATTATATTCCAAATTTTTGATTAGTGTGTCGCGAAATGAAGGAGGTTGAAAATTACTGCTTTAAATCATAAATTTGTAATATCTTTAGTAACGTAATATAATATTTAAACTGTTTAACGCAACTATTTTTTTAAGAATAAAATATCACAAGCAATATTAGTTACATAACCTTACAAAAAATTGGGTTGAATTTTCTGGCAAATTTCGATTTTACACCGTTAATTTTCCGTTTATTTATACCGGTCTGCAATTGCCTCTTCTAATAATATTATATAAGAATAAGTCAGTTAAATAACGGTAATCTAAACGCATTCAAATTACATCTGCAACTGCTGCTCCATTCAAATAATAGTAACAAAAGGATAACCTCATTTTTTGCCAGAAGTAATTACGTAAATATATAAACGCAGCTTAAGATTAGATAAATGAAAAAAAAAACGTTTAAAAGGATCTTTAACCGTTTCTGACTAGATTAGCAACAAAAAAATAAAAAACGAAAGTTATTAAATATAAACTATAAAAGACAGTGTAATCAGTTGGTGTAATAAGAAAACTACAACTATTTTATTGTCCGGAGGAATAACAAAATACGCAAAAAAAGATACAATTTAAAATTGTAGAGGGCGGCGCAATGTATTACGGTAATAATCTATTACCTGAAAAATTAACCTGTACCTGACATTAATATAATTGTCTGTTTTTTAAGGAAAACTATGTTCTGTTTTATCAGCATCGTTGTTGGAGTTGTATTGTTGACTGATTTTCAGATGAAAAAATCTGTACATTTTCATCAACCAAAATTAACCGAAAACAATAATCTCGCTTATGTCATTGTCCACTAATGATGTCACCCTCTCCAAAAGTGACCCTCTCTGCCCCGGATACTGCACTTTACACCGCCCCCGCAGCCAATTATCACGTGGTATTGGCTTCCTTATTAATTAATGTGGTATCCCCTTTTCCCCTCACACCATCTCCCCTCATATTATCCTAAATAATGAAGACTTCCTGGCAGTGGACACTCACCTCGACAATAACACCACACTCACACTAGTCTCTTATTACAAACATCCTTCTCAACCCTTATCCGAAGCATTGCTTGATTACGTCTCCAGCTTGAATAAAACCATCATACTTAGAGACTTTGACGCCAGGAACAAGCAATTTGGCGACACGGCTACTAACCATGCAGTTATTGACCTTTCGGATCTGCTCCTTAACCTCCCTCGACACCGCATTCATAACCGTGAACCGACTTTAAGGGGTCCTTCGGGAATGTCGTCCGTCGACCACATCGTATGTACTTACGATGTGATCGACTTATTGGATGATAATTGCTTTATAAGCAACTCGATTACGTCGGATCACCTACCCCTGCTAGTTAAAAAAAAGATATTTAATCCTTTACCTCCCAATTCTCCCCAAAGAATGAGAGACTACAAACGCGGCAACTGGGACTTTTTTAGAACCTTCTTATCAGTCGACACTCCTCAGTTAGGTAACGTAAGACAGAGTGATGATATCACGGTTATTAACGAACTTCATCAACAGATGAAGAAGCACGCCTTAAACCATCTGATCTTAAGTGATCTGTAAGCTTGTAAAATCCAAGAATAATTACCAGAAAGTAGTAATTATATATTATTAAAGTTCAATGTTGGTTTAAAAATGTTATTTGTAACTTTTCCCAAATTTTAATTTGTGTCAAGTGTGTTATCAAATGTTTTAAATTGTCAAATACATTGTCTAAATAGATATAATAGAAGTTGTTATTTACCATTTGCTAGTTAAAGCAGTGAAATACTAATAATTCAAATGTTACAATTCACCTCACTTAATGAAATGAATATCAAGAGACACTTTGGTTAGTTAGGTAATTTTGTTTTCCATTAATTTAACTTGTAAATGCCATACCGAACTTTAAAGCACTAAACAACATTTTTCTGAGTTTAAACAGAGTCGCTGTGGTAATCAAAAGACAAATAACTGTTGCTGTACACGGTGTATAATACACCCCATTTGACGGTATTCTTTTGTAGAGCATGAATCCTGTTATTTATCGCTAAAAGTTTATGTTTTTTAATCTGTTTCGAGTAGCAGATAAATACAAAGGTTCATGATTAATATTTACGTAATGATAGCTGAAGTCCGAAAACAGAGATTACACTGTAATCTGAGTTTACTCAGAAAAAACACTAAATTATTGTTTCTGTTAATTTACACATAATATTTCACATATTAAAGTATTTTTATTCAAAAGTTACATAATATATACTATAATAAAAGAAAACTATTAAAAAATACATAAAATTTAGACTTTTTAGTGCGTGTGAACTTTATTATGACAAACGGGGTATTGTAGTTTATAAAACTAAACCAAGTTCACCTTGTAAATAAACAAATTTACAGTATAAACAAAACCACACCTAATAAAATAAAAATCAACAAAAAAATAAAACGTACATGAATTTCAAAATATTTTGTTATGGTTTTGGCATTTTCTGCACCATCTGTAGGCCCAGGTCTTTTTTCATACATATTATAAACTTTACTTCTTGTTTTTGAGAACAAATTTTCTCCAACGAATTGTATGGTCCTTTCCAACATAACAGGGAACTTCATCATCGTCGTAACTTCCTAAAACTTTCTCAGCAACATCATCCTCTCCGGCATCTTCTTCTGAATCAGTATCGTGAACATTTGAGATGTGGGTATACAAACGACTACTGAAAATAAGCTGGGTCGACAGAGTTAAAAATGAGGAGGTCCTTAGACGACTGAACCAAACAATACAACTGGTCAATATAATAAAGAAACGCAAGCTGGAATACTTCGGTCACATTATGAGACACGCTGAAAAATATGTTTTTTACATCTGATCATTCAGGGAAAGATCCAAGGTAATTGTGGTCCTGGTAGAAGAAGAACATCATGTTTGAAAAATCTACGTCAATGATATGGAAAATCAACTACATCGTTATTTAGAGCTGCTGTCAATAAAGTCACGATAGCGAATATGGTAGCCAACGTGATATCCAACGATCGATAACGGTCATGGAACTAGAAGAAGAAAAAGAAGATACTATCTTGTCATTTATAGTCTGATATATAGCGTGATATCCCACGCGAGTACTGCCGGGTTAATTACGACGAAAAGATCGCCAAGTGCAGAGATCTTTATAAGACAATGCAGAAAGCTGTACTACTCTCATCGTCCAGATGTCAACCAAAACACAAACTTTTTCAAATAGAGGAAAAAATAATAAAACATAGAATACATATATAAATTCCATCCACAATGATAAAGGTTGCAGAGAAAACGTTGGTATTTTCGTTACTCTAATATTCACGAATGTCTGTTTTACTGAATTATTTTAATTATAAAACGACTTTAAGCAGTTATGTTATCCTATATTATGTTATTTGTACATAATAGATGTAAATTAATGTAATTTCACTTTTCAGCTAAATATAAGAAGTGTAAATATTAATAAGAAAGTTAAAGATGTTTCGCACATATTCATATTTACATTAGCAGACTTGAATTCAAATTGAATTTGATGACGAAATACTTTCCATTTTTAAAGGTGTTTGAAGATTATTAAAGGTGCAGAGTAAAATCTAAACGTCGTGTCGTCTATAAGAGCGTGATTCATAAAAGAATTTTTAGGAATACTCTATTATTTCGTGATCCATGTCTGTAAATCTTATGATAACTGAAAGAGCTGTCTCTGAAGATCATCTTCTGATTCGGCAATAACTGCTGCATCATCTGCGTGGACACACCATACCAATTCTTTTATTGTCCATTCTATATCCGAGATTGAGAGATGTTACTTTATTTATAATTTTGCCAATGAGTAGGTCAAACAAGAATGGGCTTAAACTGCCGCCTTGTCTAATTCTTTCCGATGTTGGAATATTTTCAGTGAATTGGTCTCCTACTCTAAATTTGGTTACATTGTTGTTATTTAGGTTATGGACTATCTGTGTTATGTTGGTCGGTGTTTTATTTTCTATTATTATATTTAGAATGTCTCCCAAGCAAACCCTGTTAAACGCATCAATGAAGCAAATATACGCTGGCATGCCCAACTCTATAGATTTTTCTTTTATTTGTTTTATTATGAATACTGCATCTGTTATGGATTGCATTTGGATTTCCACGTGTTATTTACATGTGGAAATCCCCTCAAGATAGACATCAAGTCAGAATAGTACGGAATCAAATAGACTACATCCTAATAAACCACCGATTCCGAAATAATATTAAAGATGTAAAAACTTACCCTGGCGCTGACATAAACTCAAATCACAATTTACTCTGCTTTAAAGTACAAATTAAATTAAAGAAATTAACAAAGCCAACTAAGCCTTGTAAGATATATCTCGACCCCCTGAAAAACTCTCAAACGCGCAAACACATATCACATCAGATAAATAGTAAAATACACATAATATCAAATATACCAAACGAAAACAGAACCATTAACGAATGCTGGTATGACATTCAAAACTCGATTTTAGAGAACATACAGAGAGTCTTTGAAAACACCTACCATGTTGGCAAAAAATGAGTGGATGACACAAGAAATTCTAGACCTGATGGAAGTTCGACGGCAACACAAAAATAGAAATATTTGCAATCATAAATCAATAAAGGCATAAAAATAAAAATTAAGCAAGCCAAAGATTCCTGGCTTGGAAATTTATGTAAAGAAATAGAAGACCTCCAAAAAAAGCATGACAGTTTCAACATCTACAAGAAACTTACATATACTGCCGGAATTAGAAAACAGAAAAATGCTCACATACTAAAAAGTGCGGACGGAAAAATTTGTGATCACAAACAACAGTGCAAAGAATGGGAGAGATACATCACTGAACTTTTTGACGATGCTTCTAGAAAAAATGCTCCAAATACTGCCTCTGACAACCAGTTAGACAGAGATCCCAGTTTACTGAATTCGGAAGTCAAAAAGGCAAACCAGCAAGCCAAAAACAATAAAGCACCTCGACCAGATCAAATCCCTGCTGAGCTACTTAAACTTTTGGATGAGGAAAGCATTGCCTGCTTAACCACTTTCTTCAACAAAATTTACAACGAAGCAAAAATACCAGATGATTGGTTAGAGTCACTGTTTATAACATTACCAAAGAAAAGCAGACCCACCAAATGCAGCGATTTTAGACTAATCAATTTGATGAGTCACACACTGAAGATACTCTTACGAATTATACAAAACCGAGTATTCCTTCTATGCGAAAGTATGATGGGTGATAAGCAATTTGGATTTAGAAACAGTCTAGGAACTAGACAGGCACTATTCTGTATGCGCGTTCTATTACAAAAAAGTCGTGAATTCCGAAAGAATGTTTTTGTTTGTTTCATCGGACTTCGAGAAGGCGTTCGACAGAGTACAATACGATACACTTTTCGATTGTATACGGGCAGCAGGACTTGACCACTATGATATAAGACTGCTGAAATACTTATATTACAATCAAGTAGCCTCTATCCAAATTGGAGACAGTCCAACTGAAAAAACTATCCATCAAACGTGGAGTACGGCAGGGTTGTATTTTGTCACCCACTCTTTTTAATCTGTACTCTGAAGAAATCTTTAGGGAGGCTTTGGATGACAGGCAAGAGGTATTAAGACTAGGTGGATAAGTAATCAACAATATTACATACGCTGACGATACAGCCATTCTTGCAGAAAATTTACAACATCTCCAAGCATTACTACATCTAGTCAGTGAAGCAAGCTATCGAAGTGGATGGCAGTTGGAAAGATCAGTATAGATCGAAAAGATCGAAAGGGTAAATCATTTCAAATACTTTGGCAGCTGGTTAATTGTGACTCTGATGAAGAGATAATAACCAGGATTGAAATATCACGTAAGGCTTTTATGACCTGGAAACCAGTTTTATGCAATAGAAACCTGTCGATAAATATTCGTAAGAAAGTCCTGAAATGTTATGTGTATGGTTGTGAGGCATGGAATGTTAAAAACCACAATGCTAAACAAGTTAGAAGCATTCGAATAGTGGTGCTATAGACGAATCCTAAAGATATCGTGGGTTTCACACACTTCCAATGAAGATGTTCTTCAAATGATCAATTCAGAACGTCTGCTCATAAACACCATAAAGAGGAGAAAAACAGAATACTTCTGCCATATAATTAGAGGACCTAAATACCATCTACTTCGCCTTATAATACAAGGAAAAGTGGAAGGAAAGAGATGGATTGGTCGAAAGAAACTTTCATGGCTGCGTAATATTAGACAATGGTGTGGTTCCACAGTAGAAGAATTATTTCGCGCAGCAGCCGACAAAAAAAGGTTTCAGGAAATTGTAAACATGATGCCGGCCAACGTCTGAATACGGACACGGTACCCAAAGAAGAAGAAGCATCTGTTATAGACCGCCCTCTTGTAAAACCTTGTTGTTCTTCAGCATTATTGATTTGCCTTTCCGATTTGTCATTCAGAATACTCGTGAAAAGTTTCATCAATGTACTTAAGAGGGTTAAGTGGAACTGGGCAGAAAGAACCACGACGCTTAAGTGGAACTGGGCAGGGCACTTAGCCAGAACACAAGATGGACGGTGGACAAGACGTATTATGGAATGGAGGCCCAGAAATTATAAAAGAAGCCGAGGACGACCACCGACTAGATGGACCGATGACATTAAACGTGTAGCAGGAAACTGGCTACAAGCGGCCCAGTGTAGAGAACACTGGAAAGAACTGAGGGAGGCCTATGTCAAGCAGTGGACGCGATTGGCTGATTGATGATTGATGATGACTTAAGAGGGTTATTCCTCTGTAGTTTTTGTGGGCAAGTTTTTTGTCCTTTATTAAATATGGGGATTGTGATGCTTTTATGCCATTCCTCTGGTGTTTCTGTCTCGTTTAAGATTTTATTAAATAGTTGTGACAGTTTACTAATTAAAACCAAACAAATAATGTTGTTAGCAATCTTAAAAAGATTTATTTAAGATACACTTTTTTTATCATTTTTCGTAGACCTTACCTTTTATTACTTTATCATAATCTTTTTTAATTTACTTTTCTCTACTTTCTTTGTTTTCTCTGTAATCACTGTATAATAAAAACAATACGGTCATATATGTATTTTAACTGCCAAAAAGGTAAAAAGAAAGCACAAAGAAATTAAATGAAAATTTTCATGTTGTTTGTTGTCGATATTTCCCTGTATTTTCCGATTTTCCAATAATGTGATAAGATCCCCACTGAAGTTGTTTCTTCATGCCTACTGGTCACGTATAAAACTATCTTAATAAGGTACTTGAAGACTTTCTTCTGCAGCCATACCCACTTGCGCTCTCGATAGGGTTACGGTCATGTTACAGTGTAACACTCAGTGAGATGTGGTAGTGACTGGCGACATTCTCTTTGTGTTAGTTTGTTATTTCTGTGATTGTGCCGCTTAATTTTACCTTTTGGATATAACGCACCAGAGAAAATGGTAGGTACTCGACTCATTTGTAAAGGAAGCTTATGCCAATATTATATAATTGTTGTACAACTGTTATTATACTAATTATTTTTCACCTATTTTGCTTAAATTAAAATTACCTCATTCATATTTAATTGCCATAATTTTTTATACTTAAATAATTCTACCTTATTTAATTATTAATAAGAAATTATACACTGTTGGAAAAATTACGATCTGGTCTGTTCCAATATAGAAATAAATTACAATTTGTAAAATAAAATTTATTAAACCATTCCAAAATTCCAGATCGGTTATTTTGAAAATTTTAAGACTTTTTAAAACTTTACTTAAAATCAAAAATAGTTGTTTAATTTAAAAATCGCATTTCAAAAACAGTTTTGCATTTAAACCTCAAAATATATTAAAAAATATTTTGAAATTTGAGACTTCTTCCCAACGATACTTCAAAAATGCCAAAAAGACGCTATTTAAAACTTATTGGCATTGAAACTTTTACTGCTAATAATATTTATTAAAACTTAATCACACTGACCGGCAAAAAAAGTGGCCAAGCCTAGACATTTCTAAAAATTTATTTAATTATAAAGCTACAAAAGAAAATAGTGTGATATGGAAACAAATTACAAACAATAAAAATTTGGCGTGGACTTATACAAAATTTTCTAATATCTGGTCTTCTTCTTAGTCGTCAACCTGATGCAGGTATCGTGATATCATGAAGCTATTAGCTAAATTTCCCAATGTTCCTCCACGTTTTTCTATCTTCTGCCATTCTAGCACATTCTGACAATGGTGCGCCAATGGTAGCAACAATATGGTCCGTGTATCGTGTGGGAGATCTACCTCTATTTCTTCTGCCTTCTACTTTTCCCTGGATGGTAAGTTTTTCAAGACCATTTCTTCGAAGCACATCTCCAAAATTTGTGTTCTTAGTCTTTTCTTTATGTTTAGCCGGTCCAGTATGGATTCATTTGTTCTTCGGGCCACCCATGGTATTCTCAGCATTCGTCTCCAGCAGTACATCTCAAATACATCTATGTTCTTTTTGTCTTTCTCAGTAAGGGTCCAGCATTCCGATGCATATGTAAAAACTGGAAAAACTAGACTTCTTACTAGTCTCATTTTTGTATCGGTAGTTATTTCATGGCTTTTCCAAATTTTTGTTAATTCTGCCATAGCGCTTTCTGCGATTGCTGACCGCCGCTTTATTTCTTCAGTACAGCCTCCTTTGTTGGTTATTAATGAGCCCAGATACACAAATTTATCTACAACAGCGATATTGTTTATCATGACCAGATGATTTTGATTGTTGTTAGCTCTGTCAAAATCATGATTCTCGTTTTATCTCTGTTTATTTTAAGGCCCATCGTTAAGCTTACGTCTTCTATCCGTTGTAGCAGGTGAATAAATTCAACTTCAGAACTAGCGAGGATAGTAGTATCATCTGCATATCTCAAGTTGCAAATCTTCTTCCCGCCAATGGTGATGCCACCGTTCCAGTCCTCAGTAGCTTTCCGCATTATCCATTCACCATAGATGTTAAATAGAATTGGGCTTACTATGCAGCCTTGTCTCACGCCCTTTGTGACCCTGAAACTATCGGTTAGTTCCCCATTTATTCTAACTCTGGCATAATTTTTATTGTACAGGCTTTTAATTAGCAATATCAGATGATTGGGGACTCCCATTTCAGACAAAACCTGTCACATTTTACTCCAGTTGACCAAATCGAAAGCTTTACTATAATCTATGAAGCACAAATATGTTGTGATGTTGAATTCTCTGGATTTTTCTACAATCTGCCGTATGTTTAAAATTTGTTCTCTAGTACCACGTCCGGGGACGAAACCTGCGCTTTAGGTAAAAAGGGCTTTATCCTCTCTAGAATTATGTGTAAAAGTATCTTACTGCAATGCATAATTAGAGCAATTGTGCGATAGTTGCTACATAAATCTTTCGCTCCCTTTTTATGTGTGGGATATCTGGTATTATGTCCTTAAACATCAATAACCGTTTGCATACGATTTGGAAGGGAAAGGAAAAAATTTTATATAAAAACTTAAGGAATAAGTTCATATTCTTCTCGAAGCATGTTTTGAAGTTCTGCAAGACTTTCTGGCTGACCTGGTTGACTTATAACCCTGCGATGAAGTTCATCTCAAAGATGTTCGATGATATTCAGATCGGGACTGCAGACTGGCCAGTTTAGAGTCTTAATTAGTCAGTCAAGTAATATGACATGATCCTATGCATTCGTGCATTATCTGTATAAAGACGAAATTGTCCCTAATAAAATAACCAAATGAAGCTACTGCTTCTGCCAAAACATCCTCTATATACCAGTGAGCATTAAGGGGGCTATTGATGAAAATAATTTCAGTTCTAGCTTCAAATGAGATTCCAGCCCAAACCATGACAACACCACCGCCAAACTGTCTCCTCTGGGACATACAAGCTTGGGCCCATCTTTCATTTCATCGTCTCCAAACCCTCTCTCGGCTATCGCCAGACTTCAAACAGAACCATGATTCATCAGTAAAGAACATTTAGCTATAATCCTGTATATCCCAGTGTTAATGTTATTTAATCGATTCCTACAGTGTCTGGGTTGTAATTCGGAAACAATAGCCTGCCTGCTTGCTACTAGCCCTCTTTCATTGAGGCGTTTCGCCTCAAGAAATTTCCATTTTAAAACTCCTGCAGATGGTTTCTTCAGCAATTGCAGTGGAATGGCGATTTCTTAAAAGTTCCGTCACAATAAAACGATCATCTCTTTGCGAAGTAACTCTTCTACGACCGGATCATGCGCTTGATATCATCCATGCATCTAGTCGGTGGTCGTCCTCTGCCTTGATATGCCTCTTGCCTTGGTCGCCATTCCAGAATCTTTTTGGTCCATCTGTCATCCGTTAATCTTGCAACATGTTCGGCCCAAACCCATTTAGCCCTGGCTATTTTTTCAACTGCATCTGTGACTCCTGTTCTTCTTCTTATTTCTAGGTTTGGTACTTTATCTCTGATGGTAATACCTAATATTGATCTTTCCATAACGCGTTGTGTAACTCTTATTTTATTTATTGTTCTTTTTGTCAGAGTCAGTGTTTCTGCACCATATGTAAGAACCGGTAAAACGCACTGGTTAAAAACCTTTCTTTTTAAACAAACTGGGATACTAGATTTGAAAATGTTATTCAATCTACCAAAGGCAGCCCATGTGAGGCATATCCTTCTTTGTATTTCAGTTGTCTGATTATCTCGGCCTAGGCGAATCTCATGCTCTTGATATTTGTAAGCTATTACTTGGTCGATACTATGGCTCTCAATCAGAATTTTATCGCTGACTACAAGGTTGGTCATAAATTTTGTTTTTGAGGTGTTAATTTTAAGACCAATTGTTGTTGACACTTTATAGAGCGTGTGCAGCATTTTTGTAGCTTTATCAACTCTATTAAATATTAAAACGATGTCATCGGCAAATCTTAGGTGGTTCAGCATACAAGATCGCAAAATATTTAATTTGAGATGCAATATGAAACAGTGGATAAAACTTTCAATGAAATTTTATATTCGGAAATTTATAGAGTGGTCACTTTTTTGCTGCTCACTGTAAATTAACTAAATCAACATTTTCGTTCTTATTATATTTTTCCTAGAATTTGAAAAATTATTTTCAAATTTTTTATAATAATTTGTTGTTAGATTGGTTATTAGTATTAATAATAACTAATCCATGTGTAATTAATAAAATAAAAACTTTAGTTAATGTAGCTAAAATGTAGTTTAAAAAACTTGTTTTTGTTTTCAATAAGACGTTTTGCACAAACTCAGTGGAAATAATTGGATTTGCATATAAAATGTTATGTATAAAAATAAAGGAACAATGTTTTTCCGAATAAACTTCTATTTTTGTAAAATAATAATATAGGCCTTATCTAAGTGACAAAAATTGTTATAAATAGCTAGTTTTTATTGTGGAAGACACAGCGCTCATCGTCGAGACAGTCACTCATTATTATTTCCTGCTCCTCATTAGCAGCTGCTGTAGTGGATTCATCAAAAACCAAACTTTTGTACCAACCAAAAATTTGGTTTTTTCAAAAGTTTATTAACATCTTTGTATTTTCTTTTGATAACACATGAGAAAATGGGAGTTCTTCCAGCCTCACTTGTCTAAGATTATTTTTGCCTTTCTTTCTCAAAGATATAAACGACTCTTTTTCTTTATAGTTGTCTCTTACCAACACAATATTTTTGTAAAACTTCCCTTTTCCTTTTTTTTCTTCTCCTTCTTCTTTTTATAGAGACATGACTCTGATTGTTTTTCAATGTGCCTCCAATAAGTTGTCATTCCATCGTTTTCGTGGTCTTCCTACTGATCGTCTTCCTATTGAGGAATCGTCTCTTGATGTCTTTACTACTCTATTTGTTGTCATTCGGCTAATATTATCGTTCCATTCTACTATTCTATTTCTAACCCAGTTTTTGATGTTCTTCAAATTGCATCTATGTCGTATACCTGTTCTTCTAGCTCTGTCCCATAGTGTCTTATCATAAATTTTTCTAAGCGTTTTGATCTTTGCTATTTCCAACATCCTTTTTGTTCTCTCTGTGTCAGGTCTTGTTTCTACCGCGTATGTCATTATTGGTCTGATGACTGTTTTGTAAATTCTTCCTTTCGTTTCTTTTCCGATATTTCAATTACTTTATATTGTTTTATTTAGGCTTATTAATATTCACTTGATCTTTCACTTTGGTTTCGAGCTTTCCATAGCTAGATAATGTAACGCCTAGATATTTAAACTCCATCATTTGTTCTATTATCTGACCTTCCAGCTAAAATTTACATCTTAGTAAATTTGCTGTTGTATCCATGCATTTGTTGTATATATATATAATATATATATATATATATATATATATATATATATATATATATATATATATATATATATAATCGAACACCTCTCTACCCTAAGGTGTGAGGTAAATACAATACAATAATACAATTACAGGTTACAGATATACATTACATCTCAAATCCAATGAAAATATATTATATTCTATTAAATTTATTCTATTCTGTGCACGAATTTTGTCCATTCTTTCTTGTTTTTTGCCTTATTTTGAGCTTCTGAACATTCCAATCCCCTACTTTTCAAAATCTGCCCTACTTCGTCATTCCAGGTTTTTCGTGGTCTGCCTCTAGTTTTAAACCTTTTCACTTTAGCCTTCCAGACTTGCTTAACAGGTCGGTTGTCGCTCATTCGGCACAAATGACCAAACCATTTTATTTCTTGTGTTTTAATAGCATGTAGTACAGATTCTGTGCCCAGTTCTTCTCTAACATCTTCATTTCTTATTTTGTGTCGTCGTGTTATTCCTTTGACTCGTCTTAGATATTTCATATCAATGGCTTGTATCTTGCTTTTTAATTGCTTTGTTAAAACCCAGCTCTCGCTTCCATATATCAAGATTGGTCGGAATAAACTGTCATTTTGGTTCTTCTGCTGATTTCCGGTTTACCTACTAAGATTATGGTACACTTTTGAAGCACTACTGATTCTTTCTGTTATTTCATTCTGCATGGTACCTTCTCTGTCTATTGTAACCCCTAGGTATTTGAATGCATCTACTTGTTCTATGAGTTGTTGGTTAATTTCTATGTTAACATTTCGGTTAGTTTTCGCTATTAGCATCACCTTGGTTTTCTTAACATTAATCTTCATGTTTCTAATTGCCAGCTCATTATTCCAACTATCTATATTTTTCTGTAGATCCCTTTCGTTGGAAGCGCATAACATGAGATCATCTGCAAATGCACACTCAGCTATACCAACCGGTCGTAGTTTACTATATCCGATATGTACTTTGTGTATACTTGCTTTTGTTTCTTAATTATGTCGTCAATAATCAATATGAATAGTGTGGGGCTCATAAAACCTCCTTGTCTCAGACCCTTGTTAATTGCAAACATCTCTGATTCCAAGTTATCCTTACGTACATAACTCTTGTTATTTTGATTCATTTGTTGTAACTGGTAGCATATTTCAATTCTCTTCAGGTCAGTAATTGATTCTATGTCTTTATAGTTTTCACTTAGCTTCTTAGTATCAAGAAGTTTCTAATTTTTTCCTAGTGCTCTTACCTGGTCTATACCACTGCAGATGCCATGGTATTCCTGTAACATTAAAATTATGGTTTTTTTCGCAACTGCTTTTTTGCTCTTTGAAAAAACGCGGTCGGTAGGTAAAAAACTATGTCCGCGTACAGCGAAATACCATAAAATCCTTTTGGTTGATATTTTATGTGTTTCCAACAAATGATTCAGTGTTCTCATGACAATATTATTTTTAATTTAAGAAAAACAACCTTAGTAGGTATAGAACAAAATAAAAATCAGCTTATTTCAAATAGTTAAAGAAAGTGGATGATATTTCCACACTGCCTTCTCCTTGCCTGCTTCTCTGTACAATTGTAGAACATGTAGTTTTTAGTTTTTAGATCAGTAATACAAAAGTTATAAATCTAAATGTATCTGGCGTAATAAGCTTCTTTAATTGAATTTCCATATACTCGTAACACTCTTTTGCTACAGAATCAGATCCAAAACAGTCGCAAATTCTTTAACTAATTTAAATCTTAACCAACATATTTACCTAGTACTTTTAATTAATAAATATGACGAGAAATTCCGTCACCTTATGCTTAACATATTAGATTTCTAGTTTACTATAAATCGTACCAGATAAACCGGTATAAGGTTACAATCCATTTTGGAATTTAATTCTGAGTAAAATTGGTTTCTCTTCATTTCTCGGGTGTTTTTTTTTACTTTCCACGCTCTGTTTACACATACCATTTAAAGGCATTTATTAGTATTTTGCGAAAGTCTTCGCAACAAGAAGTTACGAACAGTAAAATGTGTTCGTTTGTTAAATACCTGTAATAAAATTTGTATGAGAGACCACAGTAACATTGTTATTTTCATACGTAATATTAATGTAATAAGTGAAGTTGAACAGTTTCCGACAGAGTAAGTAATATGGAAAAAAGGTTACGTATAACAAATATGAAATCCCGCGATAATTAAAAACAATAAACATTTATCTAGAATGTATAAGAAATTATAGGAGAAGGTGGGAATATTGCCCCTTAATTTGTTTTTCGACTAGAGATTAGAAACAATCAACATTTTTAAATTTTAATTTTCGTCAACATAACCATTAATCTAATACTAATAGGGTATTATTAAATAATATAAAAAAATCAAGATTTTACATAAAAAAAAATATTCTTTTCAGTATCTGGATACTGTGAAAAACAAAAATGTCACTCTAATATGGCTCCCAGAGGGCCATATTAAAGGAATACAAAAATCTATCGGCAGAAATCGCAGATATAATGTTCAGTTTCTGCACCGGCACATTCATTGTGTGCCCACAAAAGACAGCTATGACACTCTACACAAGACACCCTCTGCTATTACTTGAATAAGACTCCTCGCCAAACGACACGGCGTTGTCGTTATCAGGAATTAAGCCCTGTGAACGTAGTTCGGTAGCTCTATCCTCTTCAATATTGGAAAAATCACTTTCTTCAGTGTCAGAATCTTCGACGGTAATACGTTTCCGAACTTTCTCTTAGGCTTTTTTGCAAATTTGACCTCGTCCCCTTCCGTTGTAGGGAATTACAGCTGATGATGTTTTAGAGACGTTCGTAGAGACGATTTTACAGTTAATGTAGCAATTTCGACAGAGAGCTTAGGTGGGTTCATCATCAAAGAAGTTGTACTCGATGATATATTTTCCTCTGCCATTCGAAGCGATTGTGACTCTGCTAGAAAATCAGCATCCTGAAAAATTTGAGGATTGAAGGGATATATTCCAGTCGCTCTAAAACCATTTACTGCGATCTCAGATGTTGCACATTTTAAGTAAGCTTTACCCAATAACTCAGCAATGTCATGAGCCTTAAGCATTCTGTCAGAATGTAACAGAAATTTTCTTATTTCCTCACTATAATGAGATTTAAGTGCGCCAATAATTGTTTTTTTTTAAACTTTGAGGGTATACAAGGCAACTATCGAACACGGTGATTAATTTAATCTTGCCCAAGTACTTTCGATCAATAGATCATCTTCAGGGGCATTTCGTCAATTGTGGCCTATCCGACATAGTAGAATGTCATAAATGTAAAATTTGGACATAACAATACAAAATACAATACACTAAGACAAACAAACACTTTAAAATTTATATGGAGAAGCTACATATTGTATAGAAGCCGGAGACAGAATGAATAATTGTTTTATCAAGCGGTTGCAACTTGTGCGTAGTATGAGAAGGCAAGCTGATAATGGTGACATGCTTTTCAAGAGCAACTTCTAGAATATCAACATAACGAGTGTGTCTGTAATGTCCATCGAGTATAAGAAGGACAGGAGAATCCTCTGTTGGATTTGTCTTTGATACAAAATGATTAAACCATTCAGAAAATCAATTGGTTTGTATCCAACCAGAAGGGTATAGATTTCCGATTGCTCCTAGCGAAGCTCCTTTTATTATTACATCTGTAAAAATTTTTCTTGGAAAAATTACCATTGGTGCGATGAAAGCTCCTCCTGCGCTCATTGCGCACACCAACGTCACTAAAGACCTGCGTTCTGCTGCACTTAACGCCCCTATTTGCCTTTTATCAGTATTAGCTTTATCAGTATCGTCAGCAGTCTTTTTGTTCTCGTCATTTCCCCTACTTTTACCAACCATATTTTCCTGAGTTCTAGATTCTGCACCTTTATTTGAAACTAATCTTATATCTTGTTTTCCATCTTTAGTCGAATGAGTTCAGCTTTCTGATATGCTTTCATACAAAATATTTATATTTAAATTCGGTAGTTTCCTCACCTAGAGCTATTTTGCTAAACCCAGATTCATTGATTTGAACTTTTTTATCTTCTTTTTTACTCTTCTGTACTTTAATTATGCTAGTATCTTGTAATTTGTTAGCAATAAATTCTGTTACTTCTTTTATTCCTATATCATTGGTTGTACCAAAATAGGTATTGTCATCGAATTGGATAGGGAATCATCGTTCCGTTAAATTGAATAAGAGTCCAGTATTATTTAAGACGCTGTTTCCTATTTTATTTGTACAAAATTTGTATACAGTGCGAATGTCATTTGTTTCATCGTTACATTGATTATTAAAAATTAATTTTAGAACTTTATAGGTGCTAATGAAATCCTAATGCTAATGTTAATCTCATCGTACTTGAGCGACCGAAGCTTTAGGGTTTGAATAGGACAACTCTTGTCTGAGCACAAAGCCCTGGAGGCAAAAGTGCCACATAGGGCGGCTCTGTCACCTCTACTGTATACAATATACACTGCCGATATACCAAGAACCTCGGGGACACTGCTCAGTCTTTATGCAGATGATACAGCAATTGCTGCTAACATAGAAACATTGATGTAGCTTTAAACAACTCACAGACAACATTGGATAACATAGAACAATGTAGTTTCAAATGGCAAATAGCCATAAAGTCAGAAAAAACCTTAGCAGTCATGTTCAAAAAGAGAAGAGAAACCGCAGACGAACAGTTTACAGTGCAAAAACAATTCCATCAAATAAAAAAGAGAAACAAAATACCTAGAAGTTATAATGAATCAAGAACTAACCTTCACGCAACATGTGAAACAATAAAAAAAGCAAATTAAGACTAAAAATAAAAATAAGACTGATTAATAGCATCATACTATTCCAATAATAATATATGTATCTCTCGCATGGAGGCACATTAGGATATATGTCTCTAATATGGGATAGAAAACCTTTTTTCAAATATTGCCTATTTCCTTTTGTATTTTTTAAGCTGTGTCTTTTTACTAAATGCTTAAGAAGTGTCAAAGACAACCTAAAATTTAAAAAATATTACTTAAAATAGTTACACCAAAAGTTTTTAGTACTCACATTCAAGATATTTCTATATGTCCGAAGTATGCTAACTTTCTCTATTTAATAGATTTCAAGACTTCAGGTTCTTTTTGTAAACGTTGCATTACTGCATCTTTAGTTATATGATATACATATGATATTTAGAGCATGCGACGATAGCACCACATCTCGAAAGACTGCAACCGTCTGCAAGACGTATCAGTGAGTGTCCATGCCTCTGCTCCATACATAAGAACCGAAAACACATAATAATTAGGGATTTTGAGTCAGAGATGTAAGTTCAAGGTTAAATTGCAGAGAATTTCTTCATCTTTTGGAAGGCCTTGCTCTTTCGATCCTACATTTAATCTCGTATGAGTGATCCCAGCTGTCTGTGATGTTGCATCCTATGAATGCATGGTATTTTTTTTGTTCTATCCAATACCTCATTGTCTGCCATAAACTTTACATCTGTATCTTGGTTTTTGCTTATGATCATAATTTTCGTCTTATTAAGTTTCATTCCATATTTTCCACCGATGTTCACTACTTGACATATCAGTCTTTGTAATCCTTCAGTACTATCCACAACAAGGACAGTGTCGTCTGCATATCTTAGATTATTTATTCATCATCATATAACGGGGGTCCTACGGCGATTGCCGCTTCCCGCATTTCAGCCTCCATCTTTTCCTATCTCTCCAATCTCCCTCTTCTAAGCCTCTAGATTGCATTGTTTTTGTAATTTCTCTTCTCCAGGAATTTGGTGGTCCTTCCCTTTTCCTTCTTTCTGGCGGAACATACATTAAGGCTTTCTTTGGCCACCGCTCCTCCTCCATTCTCATCACGTGACCATACCATTGTAATTGCCTTCCTTGTATTCTATCTGAAAGAGTATCTCTAATTCCTGTACGGTTTCGAATTTCCTCATTCCTGATTCTTTCCATTCTCGATACTCGACATGACCTTCTAAGATAATCCATTTCCACAACGTCTACTTTATCTCGTTCATTCTTTGTCATCGTCCAACATTCGGCACCATATGTGGTAATCGGTTCTACAATTGCTCTGTATACGCGAAGTTTGGTATGCATCTTTATTTTATTAGACCACAGTAATGAATTCAGTATTCGGATGCATTTTTTCCTTGGGTTATTCGGTTTTGTACATCTATCTTAACTCTGCCATCTGCTGATATGATGCTTCCTAGATATTTATACTGGTTGCAACCTTTTATGACTGCGTTTTCAAGCCTCAGATCTGTGGTATTTCCTCCAATTTTTAAATATTCTGTTTTGCTTATGTTTACAGTAAGCCCCCATTTGGCATATTCCTCAAATAATTTTCGATTCATATAATTTATATCTTCCTCATCGGTTGCAACCACCACCTGATCATCTGCAAACAACAATGTATACAGAGTTTCTTGTCCCACTTCGATGACCATAAATCTACATTTATTTCTCCAATTCCTCAATGCTTCTTGGACGTATATTTTAAAGAGTGTCGGTGACAAACAGCATCCTTGCTTTAGGCCTTTAGTGACTTTAAATTCATTTGAAGTTCTGGTTCCAATTTTTACACAACTAACTGCATTTTCGTACAATTTATATATCGCTCGGATATACGTCGAATCCAATCCGGACCTTTCGAGGACCTCAAACATTTTCTTTAACGGGACACTATCATATGCTTTCTCAAGGTCTATAAATACCAAATGGGTCTCTCTACTTCTTTCGACACGCTTTTCAATTATTTGTCGTAGGATGTCGATTTGTCGTAAATATATTATCAAGGCAGGATCTCCCGGTACGAAAGCCGCTTTGTTCTTCAATATCTTGTATCTGTCTTTCAACCCTCTTCTTTAATATTCTGCCGTACAACCGGCCCACAGAGCTCGTCACACTAATACCTCTATAATTGGAACAGTCTCTTTTATTCTCTCTCTTATATATGGAGTTTATATAAGATTTATTACAATCTTTAGGAATTTCCTGGTCTCCACACATACATTTATTAAAAAGGTCTACTATTAATTCTAAAAGTGCAATCGGCCCATATTTAACCAGCTCTATGGGAATGTCTCCAGGCCCTGCGGCTTTTCCGTTTTTAACCTCTAAGATTATTTATTACTTCATTAAAATTATTATTCTTTTTCATTTTAAATGATATAAATTTACATACAATTTCATTGTATATTTTAGAAACTGCAAGATTTTTACGCTGTTTTCACAAATACACTTATTATTTTAATATCTTCTTAATTTATGAAAATTATCTCCACTTTTCTTCGGTTTATTACAAAATAAACTTAACGAATTTCACATATTTGTGGACTAATGGTTATTAACCTTTTTCTTCTCGAATATGTAAATCGTCTTCTTGACCGCTTCCGACGACCTTCAAATAAATTTACATTTCCTCACACTTTCTTTAAACTCTTACTAATTTCAATTTTATATATTCAAATAGTACCACAAAATAATCCGTAATCCGCTAGAATCGCTTTATACATCAAAGTAAAGTCAAAGGTTAGAACAATTCAAGGTAATGAGGCTAATCTTTACAGTTTTAGCACGACCTGTGAAATGAAAAGTGCACCTATGACATTGACATTTTACTTCACGATTAGAATTTTAATAAGTTTATGTGTAGTAAGAGTTTTATTTGCATTTGTTTCGCACATGAATAATTTTATTTACGTTCTTTAGAAATTAGATGTTGGTATTTTTTAATATAGAATAATTTAGTTATGTATGCTTAAAAAAATAATTAGTCCAGGCTGTGAGGCCGCTCCCGTTGGGAAAATGTTTCTGATTCGGTTTCTTCGCGGATTCCGGTTCAAAAATGTCCCCTTTAAACAAATCTGAAGGGTGTCGGGCGAAATTTTTGGGCAGAATTTGTTTTAAACAATTTTTTTAAACAAAGTCCAAAAATATTTTTTTTTATCTGGAAAACGTTTTTTAGGTTTTTTTATGCCATTTAAAAAAAAAGTCTCTGTCATTTTTCTCTAAAGTTGATAGTTTTAGAGGTATAAGCGATTTAAAGTCTGAAAAACGCAAAAATACGCATTTTTGAGGCTTGAAAACACATATGTAAATTATTATTTTTGAGGTTACCAAGTGTCTAAATTAAAGTTTAACCATTCAACTTCAAGATTGTTAAGAGTAATCGGGGCTTATTTTAATTTAGACCGTTGTTTTTTAATTGTTAAGTATGCGCGTACACTCGATTCACAATTTCACATCCACAATTTTTTTTATAACACATTAATAATATAATACCCTTTTAATGGGCATTAAACAATAGTCTTCCTAATGATCGTTTAAGTAATAACAAATCAAGTATGAGCGCGCGATTGTTAAACAGGTAAAAACTTGCATTTTTGCGATAGTATATTGTTTTTAAACACCGCGCAATTTAAAATTAAGTTTACTAATATTAATATTTACTGCATTGTATTATTTAAATATTAATTTAAAAATATTATTTACAATTGATATAAATAAATATATACTCAATAAATAATAATTATATTGTTCAAATTTGGAAGAAAAAAAAACTATATACGGTTATTACATTGCAATGATTGATTTATTTAATTAGCCCAATGACAATAATTAATACCTACATAAATAAATTATGGAAAAAAACTATGTTAATAAACTTCAACGATTTATTCGGGTTTTTTTGCGTAAGTGTATATGTAAACTATGCATAAGTACGATAGAGGTGCACGGTAGCGCGCGGCGCCGCGGCGGCTGAAAAATCGAGTGTACGAGCATATTTAACAATTAAAAAACAACGGTCTAAATTAAAATAAGCCCCGATTACTCTTCACAATCTTGAAGTTGAATGTTTAAACTTCAATTTAGACACTTGGTAACCTCAAAAATAATAATTGACATATGTGTTTTCAAGCCTCAAAAATGCGTATTTTCGCGTTTTTCAGACTTTAAATCGCTTATAACTCGAAAACTATCAACTTTAGAGAAAAATGACAGAAGACCTTTTTTGTTTAAAATGACCCAAAAAACCTAAAAAAATGTTTTCCAGATAAAAAAATATTTTTGGAATTTGTTTAAAAAAAATTGTTTAAACAATTTCTGCCCAAAAATTTCGCCCGGCACGCTTCAGATTTGTTTAAAGCGGATTCTTTTGAATCAGAATCCGCGAAGAAACCGAATCAGAAACATTTTCCCAACGGGAGCGGCCTCACTGCCTGGACTAAATTAAGATTATTTTAAGCCAAGGTTTTCAAGGTTGGAACTTTTCCTAGCACTAATAATACCCACTAAACGTTTGCTCACTAAACACAGATGGTGATTTCTACTAAACGAGAATAATATATGATAGACTGTTTGCAGATTCTACAACCAAAACCAAATGTATCTTATTTTCAAAAAAAAAACGGCTCTCTACAAACCAGATCTTTAATTATATGGAAACAACTTAACTTATGTGGAACACTTAAAATTTTTAGGAATGATCTACTACTTCTACTATCGGTTTACAGCGTTCTTCGACGCCGTCCGACTCCTAACTGCCATTCTTCTATATTTAACCACAGTCCTGGAGGGATTTCTCTTTCCTCTAGTTCTTTTTCAATTCCTTCTCTCCAGCTTCTTCTCGGCCTTTCTCTTTTCCTTCTCCCTTGTGGTTTTCACGTCAAAATCTGTTTCGAAATCCTGTTATCTGGCATTCTCTGTACATGGCCGTACCATATTAACTGATTTGTTTTTATGTCATTAACTATTGTATGTTTGACTCCCATCATTATTATATGCTTGACTCCCATCATTTCTCGTATTCTCTCATTTGGTATCCGATCTCTTCTTGATTTGCCTGCTGCTCTTCTCCAGAAGTCCATTGCTGTTACTAGTAACAGTTTCTCTGTTCTTTGTTTCATTGCCAGGGAATTGGGAGGGATTCCCATGCCATTACGTTTTCTTTTCCACAGCTTGAGTGCTTGTTCCAAATAAATTTTGAAAAGGGTAGGCGAAATACAACAACTCTGCTTTAGTCCTTTCGTGACCTTAAATCCTTCAGATATCCTTGATCCAGTTTTAATTTTTGCAGTCGTTTCATTATACTTTGGACTACTTTGATACGACCATGTTGGTTTGCTGTAGCGTTGACCATAGTTTACTGAGGGGTACACTGTCATATGCTTTTTGTAAGTCTACGTACACCAGGTGAACTTTTTTTTTTCTCAATAACTTGCGTAATAGAGTACAAGTGGTCTACTGCGGATCGCCCAGCTCTAAAACCAACTTGCTCCTCTGCTTCGTAATCTGTATAGTCATGTTCTATTTTGTTCTTAATTAAGTTTCCCATACATCCTACTTATTGTGCTGTTTACCGCAATTCCTCTGTAATTTTCACACTGAACCTTGCTGCCATTTTTGTGGATAGTTGACATGATGGATAATTTTCATTCTTTTGGTAATTCGGGCGCAAGAATGATCTTTGATAAGAAATTATCTTGGAAATACCATATTATTTAAAGTAAGTGGTTGACTCTTGTCAATCTGGTCTCAATTTAATGCGAACACTGTGCAATCATTCCATCATACTATCGCTAAACGTTTCAAAGAAACTTATATAAATAAAAAATGGACGAACTCTCCCTTTTACGAGAGAATCAGAAGATATCTCTCTCTCTCCATAATATTCAATTCCCAAAATTTTTTGATCAAACACATACAGTTACACCTCCCCCTAGACCTGCAATATGTGATCTAACTCTTTTTAAATACAATAAGCTTGAGACCCCCCATGCAACAATTATTCAATCATTATACAACATACTTACTTCTTTCCCAGATCATTGTCATATCTATACAGATTCATCTAAAACTATTGGTGGTGTGGGATCAGCAATTATAACTCCAAACATTGTATTACAGTTTAAATTTAAATAAAAAGTGACATATTAAAATAGATTAAAGTTGACAAAATAGAAATGGGTCTTACAAGGAGATTATGATCTTGGGAATTCAACCCTGTTAACTACTATGTAAATTCAGGCCGTTTTAGGAATATCTTTAAAAGACATGCTAGGCTTGATCTTCCTTTTTTATGAAAGGGTAAATAGATACCTTAATGAACTTGAATTCAAATTTCCAGATACCTATTGCATACCAGATATTAACACTGTTATATGGAACTTTGTATGGATTCCTTTCCATATCGGAATTGCTGGTAATAAAGAAGTAGATTTCTTGGCAAAACTAGCAATTTCGAGTCCGGAAGCTGTAGAAATCAGAAGCATTCCACATCTAGATATAACATCTATAATCAAGATCTTAATAATCAATGATTGGCAAACCAAGTAAAACATTCTATATTTCCAATAAATTGTAAAACGTTAAATTGTACAACGCCAATGACCCTATGAGGTTGAGGCATAAATAAATAAAAAATAATAATATTTTAAATTTCACAAATCAGTTGTGAAGGTATATAGTTACTTTTTGCTAGATTATTAATGAACTAATTTTGACCACAGGATATTTAATTTAACAATAACCTCTTTCTCGATCGATGTGTTCTTAAAGTTTAAATAGCATGAAGGTTCGTAATCATTGCTTAAGTCTAAATAAAAATTAGCGGTAAAATAAACCACTATTTGTAAAAGAAAATCATAACTTCAATGAACATGCATTTCTAAATGCAAATTGTATTGCTAAATTTCGTACCGTGTGTCGTTTCTATGCATTTGGTTTTAATTATACGTTTGGAGATACTCACCTTCTTTTCGTAATACCTTATAGTATATTATATGACAGTATATTAATAATCAATGTATAGCCATTGAAATGTAAACTCCAGTCGAGTGTAACCTTTCACTTTCTTTTGTAGGAGGAGGGTAAAATAATGTCTTAAGTATAAGAATTCCATAATTACTTCAATTCTTCTCTGTTTCATCTATTCATCCATTTCGGATCTGCGAATTTTTGACGTCATTTTATATTCCATTTTACATCAGATGTATCCTGTAAATCCTAATTTTTATGTTGGTATTTTCTTCTTACATCTCTTAATTTATTCTTTTTAAACCACTTATTTTTGTGTAAATCCTTTACTCTCTATTACTAAAATAATTTTCCTATTGCACCTTTGACACTGAATTTCTGCTATATTGGAAATTAACCACAATAATTAAAATAAATAAATGTCCTTATTTGATATATGAGTGTGATATCCGAATGATTATTCCACGGAATCTTTTTTTTTTGCAAGAGTATTGTTTTCTACCTCGGAATATAACCAGTTTTTATGGAGTTTAATAATAATGACACGTTCATTGTTCATGTCTTCATGTCTACACATCGGCACCATTAAACGAAAATATATATTTTTTTAACATAGCGTTTATTTGCAAGTGGACTACTCATTTGTTAACAATATTAAATCAAAAATTATTATAAGCTAATAGTAATTTCCCCATTCTTTTCTACCAAAGCATGATTTTGTGTAGTTTTTATTTTTATTTTATTTATCGTATGGCAATTACAACACATTTAGAACAAAATTACAAACACTAGTAATATAGGTATATGACAAACTTTAAATAATTACAAACAAACATCAAGTGTATTAACATAATCAATTGACTCTGAAGTTGCAAACAGGAAGTCTTCAGAGCTACCGTTATAAGATCTTGAGGGACACTCTTCAATAATGTGGTCGATCGTTTGGTCCTTCCCACAGTCACATTGAGGAGACGGATTCTTTCCCCATTTATGTAGCATGTATGCACATCTGCCATGTCTGGTTCGGATCCTGTTTAGAGTGGACCATGTTTTACGTGGAAGATCAAAACCTGGTGGTTTGTGGGTAATACAGGGCATGTTATTTTGCCATGCATTCCATTCTTGGGACCACGCATTCGTGATGTTGAACTCCGCATGTATCATTCTTGCCGTTTTCATTGGTGATTTTCTAAAACGTAGACGGGTATTTCGTGCATCCTCGGTATCTTGGTGGATCGGCAGGTTTATATTGTTCATGATCTTTTTGTATTCACGTGTAAGTGCATCAACTCGTCGTAAATGTGAAGGTGGAATGTGACTTAATACTGGAAGCCATTGGGTGGGAGTTGATTTAATTGTACCAGATATCATCCTCGTAGTGCTGTGCAGCTGACTGTGTAGCCAAACTGGGGCACAATATTCAGCGGTCGAGAAAACAAGGGCTAAAGCAGTAGAGCGGAGAGTGGAAGCTGATGCTCCCCAGGTGGTACCGCAGAGCTTCTGTATAATGTTATTTCTTTGTGTAGTATTGACCAGCATTTGGAAACTCGAAGGTCAAGTTTAATTTGTTGTTCTGCGATTTTTGATCAACTTCTGGTGGGGACTGGAATCCAGCTGCAGATATGGTTTTAGAGAGCTTGCATTTGAGTGACCCATTAATTTAATTAACAACTAAAGATCGATGAGAATGGTTTGGTATATTGTGTTTTCCTGTGTCTATTCCAATTTTTTTTATCTGACATTTTTGTCCACTTGATTCCAAGTGGACACAACAAACCAAGTGAACACAGTGAACCAAGATTTATCCTTCCAGTTGGGGTGAACGGTGAGAAAGAGTCTGTCTAATAAATTGTTTGGTCCTCCTTTTTTCATTAATTTTAAAAATAATCTATCTAATATAATTGCTGTTTGCCAAACTTTTCAAACCGCGTTGATTTATTTTGAAAAAAATTGTGTTGTATTCAATTCGTAAATTCTCCGATAACATCAAATTCCTTCTGGAAAAGTAAATCTTGCAGTTTACGGCCTCATTGCCTCTCAAGCAAGTTCAAATCAGCAAAGGTGAAAAATATTTTGTTTTTTGTGCTCCATCTGGGATTTCCTTGTCGTAGCTTTGAATGTTTTATTAGTTCTTCGGTGGATAATGCTTTTGAATTGGGTTTTTTTTTTTTCTTGACCACTTTGAAGCTGCCTCCACTTGGTATATCTGGCCAATTATGCACATTTGAAAAATATATCTATAAAAGGATCGATTTTTATGCCGTACTTCGTAAAATATTTTTCTTGTACCATTTTTGCTGTGGTATTCCACATTGAATTTACAGACAACTCTTTATAGTCTTCGCCATTGCCTTTTTTTCATGTTAAAGGCATAATCCTCGAGAAATTTTGATAGTTCCGTTATGGTAGTACATCTTTCAAGCGTAAAATTTCTCATTTGTAGGATCTCCGAAAATTGGGTCCAAATGAAGCTTATCGACCTCTGCGTGTTCAATGGGACATTTTTTGAAACCAATTTTTCGACTTCTTCACCTGACTGGCATCCAAATCTTGATTTTTCGTCTGGATTCATGATATCTGACCAAAATTGATTACGTCTCTGAAAAATAACGGGCAGGAAGGAATTTTGACAGTAGGAAACGTGACGTTACTATGACGTTTTATCATTTAAAAATAGTCAAATTGATTGTGAAATTTTATTGACTTTTGTTCATCTCCTTATCACCTCAATCGGTATACACTATCTTCAAAAAATCGTAATGCCGCTTTTTCTTTGGTTTTATATATTTTAGATACCTTCCTGCAATCCGAATATTAGCAAATTACGTAACTTACTGTCCACACCGTATTGTTGTACTGGTATATTACTTTAGTATTTAGAAACACCACATATATTCTCATACACAATGGCCTCTACTGTGCTGTGCCAACAGAAGTGAATGTAGCTTTTAGTCATTATTTTAGACTTCAGTGACTAATACAAGGAAAAAATAGTTCGCATTTAGAACGTACATTCTACACCCATAAGTAAACGTAGCAATCTGGGACAAAACCACTTCGGTACCTACAGATACGTACTTCTACTTCTAAACAACTTTCTCCAATGGCTCTGCCGCAAAATTCAATATCCAACTATAGATAAATAAAATGCCTGCAATGAGGAAACGACAAAAAAATCCATTTGCGAAATCTATTATCAAGTCACATTTACCAGTGGAATTGCATTTATATGTATTAAATAATTGAATTGAAAACAAATGTTAACGGTTTCTTAGTCATTGTTAGTCATTATATTAAAATATGCAAATTGCAAAAGTCAAGATCAAAGTAATTTAAACCTATCTATAGCAAAAAAATGTTGCAAACATGTATATATATACAAATATATATATATTATATATATATATATATATATATATATATATATATATATATATATTAGTATACTGGTAAGGTTGATTGGGTTAGCAGCTGAATAATGAAAGCCAAAGTGTGCTCTTTTCAACGATTTCGTTATATTTCGTTAAATTTCTTTAACATCTTCAGACGAATGCTACAATATGTTACAAAATGGTGAACTTGTGTATTTTACATAAGATGTAGTGAACACTTACTTGTGTGAGGTTTGCAGGCAAAAGTGGTATTTGAAAGTTCCATGTTGAAAAACTTTTTTGAAGATTTTTTTTTATAGCAAAAAAAAAGGAATAAGTTGTATGTGTTATATGGTGGCTTGAAAACTCAAACAATACAAGTGCATTTTTTTCCTCCAGTGTGCAAGTACAATACAATTATTAAAAAACGTTGAACATTTAAGAAACAAACAGTTAAAACACAACTACATATCACATTCTGGTGTGAACATCAAATCTGGTGTTCAACGGGGATGCATAATATCCCCTATCCTATTCAATATATATAGTGAACATATTATGCGCCAAGTTTTTGAGGAATCGCAACGTGAAGTTGGGTCATCAAAGGCATGATCAACAGTCAAAAATACAAATTCCTGTTGGAATAGCGTTTGGATACAGAACTTCAAAAATGTCAGCCCCAAAGAGGAGAAATTCTTTAACAGAACTCTACTCCCTGTCACAAGTCAAAGCAAATGATGCAATTTTTCAAAAATAAAAGAATTAATGTTTTAGATTGGCCCGGTAAGTCGCCAGACCTTAACCCCATTGAAAATGTATCGGCCATTTGCAAAGCTAGACTGCGCAAAATTGACTGTACTAGAAAAATAAAAATGATAGAAACGGTCATTCAGCTTTGGTTTCGAGATGAAATGATATCTGGGAAATGTTAGAAGCTCGTAGAATCTATGTCAACACGGATAAATGCAGTAATTGTAGCCAAATGGGGACATATTTCCTAATAAATGATCCTAATAACTATAAAGTTAACCTTTATAGTTTTGTCAAAATATATTTTTTTCTAAATAAATTGTTTTTTCATTAAAACAACCTATGGTTTCATTAACTCGCACAGTACTATGCGAATATTATTTGTCTTTTGTCAATTTCACTAAGCTATACATTACTCATAGCATATTTTTTATTTCAGAATTTAAAATACCTTCAACTAGCAATAACGACCCAACTAGTTTACATAGTTGCGTCACAAAATGATAGATCTTACGACACCAACGATTGGATACCTGTGACTCAGAAGGCGTCGGCTGAGGAGACGACACAGAAAAAGGCGACAGCCCGAGTACTCAACCTTGACTCGCCGTCCCAAAAGTTTTTTCCCGATGATTATATCTATAAGAAAAGTAGGCCCAACTTTCAGTCAAGGCCTAAGCATAAGGATCGGTACAATGTGCCCAAATATGAAAACACCTACAAATTCGAGTTACCTCCAACACTCCCACAAAACGGTAAGCTTATGCATCTTTTGTTGCGTAATACCATGGACGGACAAATGTGTTATATTTAAGGATATATATATATATACATATATATATATATATATATATATATATAATATATATATATATATATATATATATATATATATATATATATGTATATATATATACAGGGTGGGCCGCCGGTAACGCCTCGGTCTGTACAGCCGAAACAAGTATTATTTTTAAAAATCGGTTTACGCAACGAGGCCTAGATCCAAAAAGGCTACTTTTTGAAAATAATTTTAATTATACAGGGTGCTCCAGGAAAGTGCTACACATCAAAGTTATGTTTTTTTAAATGGGACACCCTGTATTTTATTGCATTTTTGAATTTTAAGAACAAAATAAGTGTCACGTTGTTAAAGGTTTGTTATACTTAGAGTCTACCGTTTTTGATATATCCAAGTATTTTTAAAAATAAGGGATGTTTAAAACATGCCAATAACTCCTAAATTTCCTAATATTTAAAATTAATTTTTTTATGGAAGATAAAGAATTATTTGTACTCTAAAATCAAATACTTACTATTCAAAAATATTTTACAGGGTGTTTGCGAATTAGATATTTATTAGTGGCACATTTAAACATTAAAAACTGCTTTATTTTAAATGTGACACCCAGTATATTTTTTAATTTTATGAAAGATATTTCAAATACCTTTCAAAAAATATAAATATTCCCTATACCCATATTCGACAGTTTTGGATATAAAACCAAAATTGTTATTTAAAACTAAATTTTCACAAATTTTCATAAAAAATTAATTATAATTAAAAAAAAAACAAAAATCAATCCACATAAATTTAATGGTACTTAACAAAAAGTGTAGACTGCTAGTTTCGGACTATGCCATCATTATATCTGGAGTAATTTGATCGTTTATTAGTAGGTTCATCAAAATCATCAAGTTTTAATGTTTGTACTTTACAGAAACAAGAAGTGTTCACTTACTTAGATGTATAATGTATTTTGTGCATAAAATAATTTAACAAAATATCAAAACTTTTTAAATTACCAAAATATTAAATAAAATAAAAAAAATCTCAAATTACATTCTTAAAATAAAAAAATATTACTGAAGAGTTATGGGATTGAATATTAAAATAACAAGAAACTATTTTTGAATTTACTATGACAAAAATAAAAAAATAGAAAAATAATAAAAGCTGGCTTACTAGCAGACAAAGGCAAACAGGAAGAAGGAAGAAAGATCAGTAATATTAATACAAAGATGTTCTTAGTCTAATAAATGTTCAAAATGATGACCATCTGTTTGAATACACTGAATACACTTGAATATGGTAAGAATCATATCTTCACGTTCTTGAATGGAATATTGCTTCATTTTTTTATATCAAAATAAACTAAATAAAAATATGTAATATAAAATAGCACACTAGTGTGTAAACTGACAGTTAGTTGACTAATTATTTGTTATGAGGAGTATGTTTTGTATACAATTCTAAATGTCTAAAACTATGTATGTAATATAAAATAGTACAACAGTTTGTAAACTGACAGTTCATAGCTATCTTGGTTAAAGAAATTTACTTATTTGTTATAAAGTATAGCTCTCACAGAACTTTGGTTTTATATCCAAAACTGTCGAATATGGGTATAGGGAATATTTATATTTTTTGAAAGATATTTGAAATATCTGTCATAAAATTAAAAAATATACTGGGTGTCACATTTAAAATAAAGCAGTTTTTAATGTTTAAAGGTGCCACTAATAAATATCTAATTCGCAAACACCCTGTAAAATATTTTTGAATAGTAAATATTTAATTTTAGAGTACAATTAATTCTTAATCTTCCATAAAAAAAAATAATTTTAAATATTAGGAAATTTAGGAGTTATTGAGAGTTATTTTAAAACCATCAAAGTCTGCTAACTCTAATGCCACAAATTTGTCGCATTGCTCCCGTACTGATCCCTTACCAAGTTAACATGCTCCTTATCAAACTTGGCTGCACCGTACGAATTTAAACATTCCGTATATGTATTCGGCACCTAGGACTTTTCTATTTGTTCATTGCGGCACGCGTCAATGTTCCAACCAATAGGCGGCGAGGTGCCAAACACGTATACGGAATGTTACCAAATACTATAGACCATAATACATCCAACTCCGACACAAAAGTGGCAGCACGTTGCTTCTAGCGCCACGGCGGCTTGAGTTGATAACTACGTTTTTTCAACATAAACATACAAATTTTCTTTTTCTAATTTTTGTATTATTAGCTAATCTCGCTAAAATAGGGATGCTATGCCATGTTACATTAAATAAATTACCAGCGAGTGCAGCATACACAGCTAACTTTATTGAGAAAGTGGACACTTTATTTGACATTTTTAATTCTTCAAAATATAATGACTAGAAATTCAGAAAGCCAATTTCAATAAAAAAATCATTATCATATTGATAAATTGGACGATTTAAAAGAATTTCTAAGCAATATCAGAGAATTGAACAGAAGAAGAGTTAATCCAACATGTATCAATGGATGGATATCAAATATTAATTCTCTGAAGTTGCTTTGGAATGATTTAAAGAGCAATTATGGGTTTCAATTTCTTTTTACCAAAAGGCTAACCCAAGACTGTATACAAAATTTATTTTCTATTATTAGGGCTAAGGGTTTTAATATAAATACACCTGACAGTGTGAAATTTAGGTGCAACTTGCGATCTGTCATGGCAAATCAGTTACTGCAACCATCAGCGGACAGCAACAGCGACATTGATGCTTGTTCATTTTTAATTCAAAAAGTTGAAATGCTCAAAAACCCAATTAAAGTATTGCTTAATAATCCTATCGAGCATTGCACCGAAAACGACATAAGTAATGACAATTACGATATGATCGAAAAAATATCTGAGACTTATGTGTTAGGATGGGTTTGCAGTCAATTGCCTCACGAACAATGTAGAAATGCAGTATGTAACTCTTTTAATAATTATTCTTTAGAAAATACCTTAATAGAGTTAAAAAAATATGAGAAATCATCTAATTTTAAATTTCCAAATGATGAAGCCAAGGGAGCTTCAGATAAAATTAATGAAATATTTAAAAGGTATTTTCAAAATTATATAAAAGAAAGCGTTGAAAATGTTAAATATAAATTGAAATTAAAATGTAACTTTCAAGAAACTCTCCAAAATGTATGTACAAATTGTTACAAGACTTGTATAGATAAATATTTTAATGTGTTAATAAAAGCTTATGTAAATAAAATTAACGACAGTAATAAGAAAAAATTATATAAATTAAAATGTAAAAATATCAAATTAAAGAAAATAACTCACAATTAAATTTGTATTTTGATTTAATCTATAAATAAACTAATAAATTACACTTATTAAATAACAGGCTATTAAATGCATAAGTTTGTAGTTATCAACTCATACCATAAGAGGGCGCTATTTTGTTTGCTGCCATAAAACTAATGGGAAATGTCAAGAGTTGTATGTATTATAGTCTATAGTATTTGATGTTACTCTGATGCGAAATTTAGAGGATGCGAGGCATGTTGCCAGATTAAAAGATGGAAGGTGGAGGAAGAAAATTCTGAAATGGAGACCTACACACGATGCTTATCGTAATCGAGGATGTCCTCCAACAAGGTGGTCAGATGACATCAAGCACAATCAGCACAACTGGATCCAGGGTGCTCAAGGTAGAATGCATTGGAATTATTTACGGGAGGCCTATGTCCAGCAGTGGACTCAAAATGGCTGATGATGATTACAAAAACAAGGAAGATATAGGAAGCGTCAATACAAACTTATTTTAATGTAAAATTGTTCTTCCCCGCAAAAACAGTAAGAAAATGCCAAACAAGAAAATAGCTTCAGAACAATATGTCTCCAATAGGAGTAGATTAAGTTTGACTTAATACTTCTTTCTAACATGTTAAAGAAGTAAACAATATATCCCTTTTAAATAGACTGCACGCCTATGTTTTACCAATCTGTCTGCCTGCATTTGTTGCGTCATATTATGTAGTCGGTCGGTATTACATTAGTGATTAAGTATAGAGAACAAAAGCAATAAACACTTTGTAGGACAATACCCGCGTGTCTACTTTGAATACAAGAAGTAATTAGTGTTCTCAAAACATAACTGAATACAAAGCGAATTAATATAATAACTGATAAATGTTTAATTTGCATTTTAATATTTCTAACAGAAAACCCAAGGACCTTTACATTTGTAATTTTAATGAGAACAATTTTATTTTGTTTGTATAATAGAAGGGTCTATATAAGTTATATAAGCTTTTTTCATTTTTTATATGATAGAAATTTTCAATATTTAGTTTATAAATGACATTATTGTGTCGATTGTGGCGATTTATCACCGTTGATGAAACCTGAGTGTACTATTACACACCGGAAACCAAAGAACAGTCGAAACAGTGGCGCAAACGCAGTGAATGGCCGCCGAAGAAGGCAAAGAGTGCACATTCGGCCGGCAAACTGATGGCGATTATTTTCTGGGATACAAAGGGCATCATCCACATGGACTACTTGGAAAAAGGAAAAACAATCAATGGTGAGTAATATGCGGCATTATTGGATCGATTCGATGCCGAATTGCGTCGAAAACGCCCCAGTTTGGAACGCAAAAAAGTGCTCTTTCACCAAGACAATGCACCGGCTCACCGATCGGCCATCGCCATAGCAAAACTACACGAATTGGGCTATGAATTGGTTGAATACCTACCGTATTCCCCAGATCTTGCGGCCAGTGATTTTTTCCTGTTTCCAAACCTAAAAAATGGCTCAAAGGACGCCGTTTCGCAACAAATGATGAAGTCATCACAGAAACTTCGGCCTATTTTGAAGAGCTCGAGCAAAAGTACTATTCGGATGGGATAAAACATTGGAACATCGTCTTATTAAGTGTATCGAGCTAAAACAGGACTAGGTTGAGAAATAAATCGATTTAATTCCAAAAAATTTGTTTTTTCTATCAAAGGCAAGTTTTATATCAATCTACCCTCGTGTATTTGCAAGATTATGTTCAGAGCAAATATAATCAAAACATATCAATCGTTTTGAAACTAAATCTTTTATATAGATTGAACGAATTTAAAACGGATCATACAATTTAATATGTCTGTCTGAACTGCATTTGAAATAGTGGACCAATATAAAACTTGAACAAAAATAAATCCATACCTGGCGATAGGCATTGTATAAAAAATCGTTCAACTATCTGTCTCGCAACAATGTTGTTTGCGTAACAATGTTGCCAATCGCCGTGTAATAATCCGATTTGCGGATCTTTTTGAGAGTTATATCTTCTTCGTATCTTTAAATAAATCGGATATTTGCCTATATTGTTTATTGTATTTACCAATCTACTAAATCAGACTAATAACAAAAATAAACTTAATGGTTTACAGTTATTTCATTTGTTTCCTATAAATATTTTATGGTTAACAACTTATTAGAGAAACATCTAGAGGAATGATTTTGGCAACACCGCTCAAAATATCCATCTATGGGAAGCGATAAGTGGTTTAACAGCATCGAGTTAGAATCTATTGAGAAGCTATGAGCATATTAACGTGTGTATTAAAAACGGCGTAGGTAGGAGTGGCTAACGATAATACCAATATGGCGGTGGGATCATGGCCGGACTCAATAATATTAAAACTACCATAAAAATATGACTAGTTATTTAAAAGATTTGATCATAATCTAAAAAAGTGCAATAATTTTTTAATAAACTATGATTTATTTATCCCGTGGTAAACACTAAAAACACGATATATTATACATAAAGATAAATTAATACAGTCAAATACTATTAATTTATTCTCTGAAGTACGGGCCATTACTTTGTTTACATATTTGTATACTAACATGTACAACGTTATTCCTGAAGATTTTTTATTAACATTGCTTCTGCTACTGCAACTACGTTGAGAACAAGAAACCATTATTATGCACTGTCACAATATATTATTACAGTTTCTATAAAAGTATTATAAGACTAAAAATATTCGAAAAACAACAAACGTAAACAAACATATACGATCTGTCAAAAGTGTCAAAACAATAGTAACAATATGCCGAAGTGAGGTCGTTTTTAGTCACGTGATGCCCTCTCCATAGATTCTAACTCGATGTTTGACAGCATAATAAAATCTTAGATTTATGTGTAGCTTTCAATTTTTATACGTGATGGGCGAGGCAACCTACTTGGGTAGAGTTTTGAATTGTTCTTGAATGATTTCAAAATCCAGCAGCCCGCTGAAGTATTGGATTTTTATAATATAATTATTTGGCAACCTTTTGTTGGCCAACCACCTAGAACGGAATTGAGCCGAAATACATAATATTTCGTATGTTCCGAATTTATTTCGTTCAATCTGTATAATGCTCTTTAGTGTCAATGTGCTTAAAACGTTTAGATTTTTAAAAGACTGACACATTGCTATTGTACTCAAATTAGGTATCAATTAAAAGTTTTGATTTACCCTGTACGTTGAAATCAGATGAAAAACCTAGTAAGTAAATCAGTTATTAAGCTGAGATAGCCGCAGCTGTGTAGTCAGCTTCTGCAGTTGAAAGAGGAACACAGTTTGGTTTCTGGGACAACCAAGAAACTGGATTTCTACAATAAAATACAATGAAACCTGTAATGCTTTTTCTATTCATTTTATTTGTGGAAACTAGTTCCCACGGTTTCTTTTTATAAGTCAATGAAAAATTGTGTGTCTCTTTCAAATATCGCAGTACTCTTTTTCCTGCTTTCCAAGTTCCTTGTGTTTGTTTATCAAGTACTCTACTGGGATATGAAACGGCAAACATAATATCAGGTCTACATGTAGTTGCTATATACATAAGACTACCTATAGGTTTCCTATAAGGAACATCAATTACCTCTAGAGTGTTGTCGATAACTGTAATTCGATAATATGCTTTGTTCTTACTTTGTTTAACATAGACTTTATGTTTTTACATTTTTAGTGATTTTTAGTATTTTTTGATAACTGTAAAAATTTCGCAATAATCGCATTTTTTTAAATTTTTTGTTACTCTTCGTGTTGTTTGTTTTATTTTGTTTATTTAACAAACTATTTTTATTTGGGGACTTCAGCGATATTTGACGCATATATATTGTTTTATTATAGGTGGTCCGAAGTTCCAGTATTATCCAAAACAAGAGGTACAGCTCCCAAATTATCAACAACCTCCTACAGTAAATGTATACCGAGCTCCTTCACTGCAGCAGTATGTCCCAAATGCTCAAGCTGTTGTACGAGAGAGATTGCCTTTACCAAATATACAGAGTAATTATGGACAATATAACGTCCCGATTAATAGTACTAATTTTTATCAAACAATCAATCCATATTCCATAAATCAGGAGTTAATAGGAAATATCCAAATCCAAAACACAAATGGAGCCAATCCAGTTTTTTATCAAGTTCCAAGCAAGACAGTGGGAAACCAAGAGAATAAAGTGATATATCAAAACCCAAGTGACATTATTGGAACCCAGAATGCTCAAAATGTGTATTTAAATCAAAATGGAGGTATACCAAATCAACCAGTTTCCGCTAACATAGAAAATTCTGGTGTACCTACAGAAAAAAATGATGGAGCTAAGGAATCCGTACAGTTGGTGTATGTTCCACTGGAAAACTTGAAAGATGGTCAACCTGTTCCTCAGGATACTCAGACAGTTTATAGACAGGTTAGTATTTTTAGCTACTATGTATCTTGTTAAAGTTGTTCCAATATGGCACTTTGAACTAAACAGGCCTTAAAGGATTAATAGCTGTCTTCTCTGTTCTCGTTGTTTTGTGTTTATGTTTATGTGACGAATCAGGTGATGACGATGATGACGACTCTTTCAGTGTCACAGAAGATTCAGAACTAGGACCTTTTAACGCAAAACGAGCTCGTAAGAATTTTTCTAATAAAGATATTACATGGAAAAAGCAAGAGAGTGTACATATTCAGACTCCATCAGTCGCGCCTAGAAAAGTAGGAGAGCAGCACCTTGGAAAGTCACTACAGCCAAAATAGCACTGTTCTCTTAATATTATAGTACGCTGCCTTTTAATGTTAAACTCTGTTTTTTCGACGAGTAATCTTGATTTTTTTGGAGTAAATAGGGCCTGGTATATTCCCATTATGTCCACTGTGCATCTGTTCAAGATTGATGTTGTATTATTTAGGATAATTGTGTCATCATCCTTACAGTTCCCTATACTTGGCTTCAAATTCCTGCTCATTTTGTTTGAATGCTGAAGAACTTTCGAGTTTCGTTTTGATTTCCTAGCCCTATGCTTTCTAACTGTTTTTTCCTCAAATTGCCTCTTTTCTTCTAAGTAATTTTTTTACTTCACTTCTTAGGGTTCAAGCAGAGTATGGCACACTTGAGGGTGGGAAAATTTTTCGTGAGAAAAAGTGACATCCTTTGATGTGCCGTCATATGTGCAGTTGTGGCACGTGACAGGTGAGCGTGAGAACTTTCTTATTGGCAGCATCCGGTGAGGAGCTGTCAGGAGTGGCACGTAGCCAGGTGGGCAGATATGGCACTGTATATTACAAGAAGTGACATACGGAAAGATGATACGTCATAGTGTCTTTTTGTAAAAAGTATAGTCGAAAACAAAACGTGAAAGCTATTCCACGAGAAAACTAATTGACAGTTAATAGACGAGACAGAAATGAAAATTTACATGACATTTAAAAGCCGCACTCTTGTGACGTCAGTGGTTCGTTCCCATTGAAAAATCAAGGCAGCCGTAAACATCAACGGATGGCGTCGATAAGAAACTTCCCACGCTTACATACCCATCTGGCCACGTGCTGCCACACCTAGCGGCACATCAAAGGTTGCCGCTTTTCGCCAAGGTTCAAAAAATTCTCCTAACCAAAGTGTCCAATACTCTGCTGGTTCGGTATTCCTCATTTCCTGTTCTTGTGCATCCTGCTTCATTTTTCTTTAGGTATGCTCTATTTTTGTTTTGCTTTTTGGCACTCCTTGTCAAATCATTCATTTTTTTTCCGTATTTTTAGTCCGTATCTAATGCAATAATCGTTAATTCTTTTTATCAATTATTGTAGCGATTCCAGGGTGTCTGCCATTATAACGGTGTCATCAGCGAATCTTATGTTATTTACTATTCTTCCGTTTACAGAGATTCCATCACCCAGATCCGCTATCGCTTCCTGGAATATGGCGTCACTGTACACGTTAAACAGTAATGGTGACAGAACACAGCCCTGTCTTACTCCTCTCTTTATATCTATATTTTCGGACTTTTGTTCCTCTATCTTTATATTGGCCTTTTGATTCCAATACAGATTGATAATGATTCGTAAGTCTCGTCTATCTAGATCTTTGTTTCTCAGTATTTCTATTAGTTTTTCATGTCGGGCCCTGTCAAATGCCTTCTCGAAGTCGATGAAACAGGAATAAATATCTAGGTTCATATCTAAGCATCTTTGAGAGAGGACAGTAAAAGCAAACAATGCCTCTCTCGTTCCCAGTCCCTTGAGAACACAAACTGAGTATCATCCATATCCTCTTCTAGGTTTCTATATAATCTTCTATGAATCACCTTTAGAAATATTTTGAGGGTATGGCTTATTAGTGATATTGTCCTGTCATCTTTATAAATACTACTTATTGTGTACTATTGATTATAATTTTTTTAAAGAAAGTTTTTTGAAAAATATACAAAAACTTAGTTATAAATATTATTATTTTAGATCGAATCTCCCAGATATGAAAATCTACTCGATAAACAACACCGCCTCGCTGCTATTGAACAAGATTTTATACAACAAGCACTGCAGGCAACGAAACTACAGGAACAAATTCAACTTGGAGATCCCCTCCTACTTCAAGTGTCAACAACACCCAAATCAATTAAAAAGAGAAAGCCTCATCAGCCTCCGCTAGCAGTGTACGTAGAGGGTGAAAAACAGCAAGTGGAAATATCCGACGTGCTTGAAGCATTAAAAAGTGCCAAATCAATTGCAGTTCAAGATACTATTCAACCGAACTCTCCAGAAATATTCATTGGGCCTTCAACACTAGAAGCACCAGATTATTCAAAATTTCCTCTTCCATATCTTAACAACATTGACGGTAACAGAATTAACAAAAATATTGAATCGCTACCATTTTTTGTGGCACCTTTAAGCTTTAAAACACCTCCAGGATTTTCAAAAATTCCACTCCCTGCACCTCATGTTGGCTCCGTAGTAATTGCTGTCAAAGATGATTTGCATGATAAAAGATCTACTGTAAGACCCAGTCATCTTAACAACATAAATATACAGCAGCAAATTAAAAATAATCCAACTACCGCCAAACCTTCTTATAACACTTTAAGCCCACAACCTTATCTTGCACAAACTTACTACAATTCAGAATCATTTACTCCTTCTCCTCAACCACAACTACTTCAATTTTCAGTAAATGATCAAAACAAGGCGTATGATTTTACTGGTGCTAACTACAATCAGCAGATTTCAAATGAATACAGTCAACCTCAAAAGCCACACGTTAATGTTAAAGGTTCTGATGTATCATCTAAAGAAAAGAATACGGTACCTTCATTCCAATATTCTTATATAGACGAAATAGCAACAGGTACAACACCAAAAACTAATCAAAATAATCTAAATGCCTATAACGTAAAAATTCCAGATCCTATCAAGTATGATATACCTAGTAGGCAAGTAGTTAATCAAGAACAATACATTCAAGAAGACAAAATCCCAACATATTTGCCCTCATATAATGAACAGTATTCTAACAATAGGGACAATAAAAAAGCAACAGAACTCCCAGTTCAATACGAACCAATTTCAACTACTTTTGACATAAATCAACAAAGAACGCAAGAACAGATTGTCAATATTAAACCTAAAGCAGAAATACATAATTTGTCACCAACTAGAGATGGTGTTAACAATTATTCCGAAGAACAACAACCTAAGCCTCACCTACCAGATGTAAATCCATTGGAACTTGCAATAAACGAATTTGAATTACACCAAATAAATACACAGTTAGAGGAAAAACCAAGAGTTAAAAACCAAAATACTTACAAAACTCGTCCTGCACAAAATATAAATGGCGACAATGACTATAAATTTGACCCAGAACTTCATAGATTCTCAAGTACCCCGGCAACAATATTAAGAGACAGCTATGTTGAAACTACTGTAAGGCCAACAAAGACACGAGGTCGAGTTAGAACTCGTCCACCAACAACAACTACTACCACTTTAGCACCAGAAGAAGAACAATATACTGTACTAGAAGACTTCGATGTAAGGGAAAAACCTACATCTCGATTTTCAACACCATCAAGCGTTCGATACATTGCACAAACCAAACACGTTGAACCAAATCCAACACCTGCTCAAAATCAACAATATTCATCTGGTTCAGTTAGCGAAATCGAAAACATACCATCCAATGTTTATAGTTTAAACACAAAACAAAATGTATACACTGAAGCCCCTGATAAAGAATATACTTATACATTAAACCAACAATTAATGGATCAGCAAATTTTGCAAGTTGATTCTAAAGAGTCTATTCCCAAGTATGAACAGCAAGGACAGTTTGAGGTAGATCCACATTCCCATCAATATTCAATACCAACAAATGGTGACTATATCAAACAGCAACAATATAATGAGCAGAAAGAGTATAATAACAAGCAGCGATATAATGAAGACAAAGAGTACAACACCCAACCACAATATACTGAAGGGCAGACCTATAATAAACAAGAACAATACACTCAGGATGTTGACGAAAGTAAAGAACATCAACAGGAATACACCAATCCACTGGAAGACCCGTCAGTGCGATCATTACTTATTCCTAACTTATTAGTTCCCACTACAACCAACAATGCTTACACCGGCCCTTCGTATTTACCAACCACTGAAAGAATAATCGTAAGCACCGTAGCAACTACTGAAAGACCTATTGAAACGACTACCACTAGCCGCGTGCGTAGTCGGACTAGAGGAGGAAATAAATACAGCGAAAGTAGTACTACTAGAAGACCATCGTCAAGACGGCGTCCAACGCAGTATTCGAGAGTAACTACAGAACGAACAAGGCACACTCCTGATGTTGAATATAGCACAAGAAGTACCAGTACTAAACAGAGGTTTAGAACACGAGGACGTACCACCCCAAACTCAATTACTGAGAGGTTAATAACTACTGAAAACGAGGTAGGTTTTAATGATTTGTAAGTGTTTTGCTATTATGATATGTCTATCTTTTTGTATTCATTTTCCCAATGTAAAAATCCAACAATTTTATTTTAGATTCATGAAGCCCCAAGCTCTGAGGCGTCCGTAAATATCCGCACCCATCCAGATGGATCTGAATCCTACATGCAGTATGATCAAACAGTAAATCAAAGAGAAGAAAAGCCAATTATTGATGAGGAATATTCCAAAGTTCTAGTTACTTCTGGTCGGCCAATTATACAGTATGAAAACACAGCTTCTACATCAAAACCTATATTAAACGTTCAAGTCACCCATCCTGTTGAGACTTATCAACAGTATGAAGAAGAAGATATTCCCAAAGTAAAAGTTCGTGGAAGAATAAGAGATAGGCCCAGAGTTACATCAACTACAACAGAAAAAGTTGTAACAAGGCGATTAACTACTTCTAGGCCGGTAGTAAAGGAAGAAGAGGAAGAATTTTATGGATTTTTCCAGCAACCAGACTTTGGGCCCCCACCAGAGAGTAAAGTCGAAGTAACTACAATAGCACCTCCACCAAGAATATATACATACCAGACGCCCAGTCAACACAGAGAAGACTACCAAGTACCTCTAAGCAGTATTAATACTGATACTTCAACTGTTCGATTTGTAGGGGAAATTGTGCCGAAATATACAACCAGTAAGGAAGTTCAAACAGAAACGGAAACTCCGAAGCCCAGAATTAGAAGTAGAACAAGAACATCACAGCGTAAACCAACATACAACCAAGATTACCTAGATAAAACAACAAAACGCAGTAGTGTTATTAGATCAAGAGGAAAAACTCATTATCGACTACCAGAAAATCTAAAGAAACCAAAAGATGAAGAAGCTGATGTAGAAGGTGGAAATTACCCAACTCCTTTTCTTCAAGGAAGAAGGGGGGTTACAACACCAAGTCCCGGATTTCAAATAACTGTTGCACCTGATGATGACATCGATGACGATCAGTCACCACACTCATCCATTCATCGACCAAATATTGTTGCTTCGCCAGAAGAATGGCATGATGCATCAATAGATCATGTTAGTGACGGTAAGTTCTAGCTAGTAAACGTTTTTACTGTATCTAGTTTTTCCCTTATCTGGAAGCAGTTTGTTCTACACCATTTGTATTGCAGTCAGCTGGCTTATTTGCAGATCTCCCATTAACTATACCATCGGCACTACAGTAGATCGGCTTTATATCTATCTTATCTTTATATATATTTCTCATATAAATCTGTAATACCTTCTTCTTCTTCTTCTTCTTTTTATATAGACATGACTCTGTCTGTTTTTCAATGTGCCTCCATAAGTTGTCATTCCATCGTTTTCGTGGTCTTCCTACTGATCGTCTTCCTATTGGGGAACCTTCTCTTGCCGTCTTTAATTTGTTGTCATTCGGCTTATATGATCGTTCCATTCTACTCTTCTATTTCTTACCCAGTTTTTGATGTTCTCCACCTTGCATCTACGTATATCTCTACTTCTAGCTCTGTCCCATAGTGTTTTACCATCAATTTTCCAAGTGTTTTCATCTCTGCTGTTTCTAACATCCTTTTTGTCCTCTCTGTGTCAGGTCTAGTTTCTGCCGCGTATGTCATTATTGGTCTGATGACTGTTTTGTAAATTCTGCCTTTCCTTCTTTCCGATATTTTATTCTCTATATTGTTTTATTTAGGCAGCCTTCCTTCTATTTTAGAGCTTTGGGCAGCTTTCCGTAGCTAGATAATGTAATGCCTATTTAAACTCCATAACTTGTTCTATTATCTGACCTTCCAGCTCCAATTTACTGTTGTAACCATGCATTTTATCTTTTTTGGGGAAATTAACATGTCAAATTTTCTGGTGGTTATAATAAATTGTATAATTAAACTTATGTACATATTTTAGTTAGAATATTCGTTGTCTTCTTAGACTTATCTTGCCCTCTATTTTTCCTTAAATTTTAAACCACAAGATGTCATATTTGTCTCCATTTCATTAATTTTTCTCTTTTGGGTTCCTTTTACTACGCTTATTTGTATTATTATTTCTAAATGAGAAACTTTTTATGTTTTAGATAAAACCAAAGGAAACTTAATTGACACTCCACAGGAAGAACCAGTACAGCTGTTTGAAAATCAAAACCTTTCCTCTGACCAACCTTTTGCTTTACCAGTTAAATCATCTTTAGAAGAAACAACTACTGATAAGAGTGACGAGCAATTTAGGAAGACAACACAAAAGATCGAAGAACAATTTGAAGCTATAAACAATTTTAACAGAACTACAGAAAAAAATGAGAACGTTGAGAAAAAAGAAGAGAAGAAAAAACGAAGGAAAGGGGTGTGGAAGTTGGTTAAGCAACGACCTGTAGATCGTTTAGAGGCATCTGAGTCTCAAAATTATTTCTCAGTGTTGAATTCTTTTCATGATATTGAAAAAGTTGGTGATCCTGCTTTAAATAATAATGACCAAAAATATGAAAAAACAATTAATAGTTATATGGACTATGTTAATCCTTTCGCTCAACAGGAAGGAAATGTTAGACAATTTGAAAGTACCGTAGATGATAGAATTGCTACAACTGAGCAGCCTGATCCAAAAACCACGACACAAGATATTGAAAAAGAGGAACCAACGGAACCTGTAGATTATACACTCAGTACAACCTACTCCACCACGAATTCTCAACCAAACTCTGGAGAAGGAGATTTCCTTGATTCAATATACGAAATGTTTGGTATGTCACGTGATGCTCAAACACAAGGAGACTCTCTAAATATTACATCTACTGAAGCTAGTACTGAACAGACATTAACAACTTCTCCAAACCCAACTTTTCCTGATGAATTTACAGATGAGCCAGTGCGTTCAACTACCGTAAATGTCACAGAACCAAATAGTGAAACTACTACTTTGCAGGACTTTTTGACCACCTTAAAAGTTGAAGAAGAGGATCAGGACAACAAACTTTTACCTTTTCAGGTAAAACCGTGGAACATGAAAGAAGTTAGAACATCTACGTCAACAGAAGTTTCACACGAAACGGAGATTTGCTACAAAGGAAGGTGTGTCCGATCACATAATAAAAGAAGAAGACATTAATATTTTCTGAATCAAGAGTGAAATGTGAGCAGAATGTGAAAAATTAAGAGAACTAACAAAAAATCTAAAATGTATTACTGTACAGGAAAATCGGAAATTAGGTAAACATGCCTTTCTACAGTCAATTTGACATTATATTGAATGACAAGTATTTAAATCAAGAGATCGACTCGGTTTGACAGCGAAGATTAAATAACAAACAAATGTTTGTTCCCCTCAAATGTAACTCCCTACTGCCCCGCATCAACCCCTAGTTTTTTTTTAAATAGCAAATGTGGTCGAGTGGCACGTCATTTGAAAGGTAATTTTTTTCTCTACACGACACTTTTTTTTTAATTTACATAATAACTTTGAAGGTAATTTTGGATTTAACTAATTTATTGATTGAATTTCAGTAATAACAAGAAAAACATAAAATTTCATTAAATGAACTAATTAAATATTGTTAGTGACCTCTAACACAATAATTCAATCAATCTGCAAATCGATATCAACATGCCACTGTGTTGCAAGATATTTTTTGTTTGTAAAAATATTACTTTTTCATATGAATTTTTCTTCTTCTTCTTCTTCTTCGCGCGACTAGGATTACTCCTGTTCTTATTCTGTTTCAATCGTTGTTGACTGCACATTATCTTTCCACCTTTTTAGCGGCCTTATAATGTGTTTTCTGCTATACATCTTGTTGTTTTTACAGATGTTCGCTAATCTATCTGGTCCCATTCGGTTTACGTGTTCGTTCCAGTTTTTTTTTTGTTTTTATCCACCTGTTAATATTTTGAATTTTGCATTGTTCGCGTATTCTTCTGTTGCTTTGTCTGTCTCTTAATAATATGCCAGCTATTGATCTTAATACTTTCATTTCGATATTGTTGATTTGTTGTTTCGTCTTTCTTGTATCGGTCCTTGTCTCCGCTGCATATGTTAGGATTGGTCTTACTGTTGTCTTGTATACTTTCATTTTGCTTTCCGTGGTTAGATATTTGTTTCTCCATATGGTTTCTCGGAGGCAACCACTTACTCTTGCCGCTTTTGATGCTTGCCTTGTGGTCTCTGTTCTTATATCCCTGTCACTAGTGATCTCTCCTCCTAGGTAATTGAATTTCATTACTTGTTCTATAATTTTGCCATATATTTCTAGTTTGCATCTACGCGGCTCTTTACTGATCACTATATATTTCGTTTTTTCTACTGATATTCTCATATTAAGTTTGTTTGCTGTGATATTGAAGGTGTGGAGCTGCCTTTGTAGGTCATCTTCGTTATCAGCAATTGTCTTACTTCGTGGATTATTTGATTTATCACCATATTGAATAACAATTTGCTGAGCGAGTCTCCTTGGCAGATTTCGCCTTTTAGTTCTATGCATTCTGTTTCTCCTGTTGGCATTATAACTCTGGTCTTGTTGTTCTTGTTATTATCTGATGGTCTATTTGTTCAGCTTGTAATAAATTTAAGATGTCATTTCGGTTCACCCTGTCAAAAGCATTTTTTAAATCTACAAAGCATTGTATGCTGATTTCCATATTCAATAGACTTCTCTATTATTTGTCTGATAACAAAAATTGCGTCTATTGTGCTGCGGTTCTTCCAGAAGCCTTGTTGTTCATCTGACATGTTCGCTTTTTCCTCGATTTTCTAAGCTGAAGTGAAGGCTCTCCATATTCGCAGCACATGCTCTTAATAGGACTTGTGTAAAGTGTTCCAAATGCTATCCCAATTGCGGAATTATTAACTGGATCGAGAATTTTTAGTATTGAAGTTTTTGCCGAGTTGTACGCAACTGTCCCATAATCAAGTTTGGAGCTTACCTTTGTTTTGAGATTTGTCAACGACTGATTATTCAGGATATTATTATAAAGGCTTACAAAAATGGGATATTATAGTCAAGAAAGAGTAGAATTATAGTCGTTATTGGAGTAACAGTAGTCCTCATTTATTGATGGAGACAGATACACAAACACCTCAGAAATTAAATGTATGGGTTGGCAATTTAGAGAATCACGTTACTGGACCATTATTTCTTGAAGAAAATCTCAGCGGAACAACTTATTTAAATTTGTTAAAAGACGTTATTGATCCGATCATCACTGACACAGTGGAATCTGATAATAATCTTTTAGAGGATTAACTGACTTTCCAACAAGACAGGGTTACCCCACAATATGATATACGCGTAAGACAATTTTTGAATCAACATTTTCCAGGGTTATATTGGCAGAAAGAGTCCAATAGTGGCCGGACAGATCACCGAATCTTTCACTTTTGGATTTCTTTTGTGGGGATACCTAAAATCCAAGATATACGCCACTCCGTCTGCAAATCTTCCAGAGTTGGGACAAAGAATTCTGACAGAATGCCGATTATTGACACCGAAGATATTTGCAAATGTACAAAGCGGCTTTGACAATATACTGTGTTATTGTATGAAAGTCACATGAGGACATTTCGAAAATTTAATTGGTTAATTTGGTGAAATTTTATGTTAAATCCAACATATCTTCAAAGTTATTCTAATGATTAAAAAAAATAGAGTGCCCTGTAGAACAGAAAAATACCTTTTAAATGATCCATTCGATCACACTTGCTATATAAAATAAACTGGGGGTTAATTCGAGGCAGTAGGGGATTACATTTGGGGGCATGTATTTTGAATGAAAATTCGTCCCCGTTCCGATACAAATTGACGTATTTTTTTTTTTATTTTGGAGCATATCTGAGTTTCTGGGAGGGGGATTCAAATTTTCGTTGGAACACACTGTATATGCATAAAGATTTCAGTCTATCCGCTATTGACAGAACTACTTTAGCTGTCATTTAGTTGTTACGCTTTTATTTGCTTCCCTTTATAGTTAATATAAATTTTAGATTTCAGCAGTATTCCTAGCTACAAGCATTAATACTGACAAATTCAAAAGTAAACGCTGCATGAATTACTTGTAAAGTACAAAAAAAAACTAAAAACATAAACATATATTTCTAAATTTATGCTACTTTGTTTTTGGCTTATTTTTTATAAAACTATTATATGCTTTGAATGCCAAGAAAGCCTTTTAGAAGAACTCATAAAATAGCATTGAAAATCAATTTCACTTTGTCCCTAGAAAAAAGCTTTTACTATCTTAAAATATGGATAAGATGGTAAAATCAGCTCTTGGCTGGATTTTTATTTGGTGTAGAGTACTTGACAGTAAATATTTGGAAACCCCTGTAGCCAAATTTTTAGCTCCTTAGTTGGCCCCTGGGGTACCCTATAGCAAAAACTGTGTGTTTTTTTTAAATTTTCCTCAGCGATCCTTTACTTTAAAAATCTGAAAAAAATGACAAACATATATTATGTTTTATTGTCCAAAAACACATACATTTTAATTTTTCAAATAAAGGTCAGGTTGTATAAGTAACTTTTGGCAAACTTTAATTATTTTCATGTGTTTTTTTTTCGGTCTTTTAAATGGCGGGTTAGATTTCGCTCATTATATTTTTGCTGCTGAAAATCCTCAAAATTAGACAAAAAACCATTTTTTAATATTTTTTCTCATGTTTCAACCACATAACCTCATTTGAACTTGACAAATATCGATTTTTGTTTCTCTCACCCCTTTATTCAAATGATGATTATCATTTAAATATGTTCATGAAATATTGGTCATAGCACCCACGTTCAAATCGTGGACTTACTCGGGTGAGATCATCAGAGTAGTCTGTGATGACGATGGGCGCTTGCATGGCTGGAAAAGGCTACAGCTGATCTCAAACCGTGTGAGGAAGCATCACTGGCTGTTGTCAGTCAAGATAAACTCCCAAAACTTACCAAAGCCTCTTTATGGATCCCGGAGGATGCTACTAGCACCTCTGATGACCCAGAAAAAGTACTTCGGAGGTTAACGGCGCAAAATCCAGACATTTGCGATATGGTGCACCTTTCACCATGAGGTAAAAAAGGATCCTAAAGAACACCTGTTTGTCTTCGGAATCGGAGACGATAACATGGCTGTCCTTAGGAAAAGGGCAATGAGGTTGAGCTATACGTTCACCTCATTGACTCTAAAAGCAAGCAGCAACAAAATGAAGGAGACCTCCTCGGAACCAGGAACCAACAACCAAGAAGTTAGAAATTTTTAAATTTTTGGAAAATAAGTAGGTTTATGTTATTATTTATGTTTCAACCACAAAATTGTTTTGTTTTTTGTATTGAATTGTGTAAAATTTTAAACACAACTTTAGTGCAATATAAGTTTATATAACAGAAATTTGCGGATATCGTTAAAAAAACATTATCTTTGAGGGCAACTAACTTTTTTTCCAATTATTTTTCACTTTTTATTAATTAATATAAATTGTTATTTGACACATGTAAAATTAGATACTCAAACAAAATTCCACGTAAATCCATTCAAATATAAAAAAGTTATTAATTACTGAAGTTTCGTAAAATTTTCAATTGCGTTTTTCTCGAAACTACATTTTTTTTTCATATCCTACTGTCGCGTTGCTTTGAGACGACATGTGTTATCTTTTGCACGTTGCAGTGGAATTTTATAATTTTATTGTACTTTCCAAGTAATCGTATGATACATGCTCAATATTTTGATGACAACGCTTTTCCTTTTAGGATTTAAAACGAAGTTTATGCTGTAAATATGAATGAATGTTATTGTGATATTATTAGACATGAGTGAATAAGGAATGTTTTGTATCATTTATATATTTTATTTGCGATTATTTATTGTATAATTAATTTAATAATTTAGTTAAACAAATAAAATAAGTTAATGTAAATGTAATAAAAAAATAAACATAAATATTTGTTTTAATATGCCCAAAACTTAATTACTTTGAAAACTAACTTAAATGCAGACATAGCAGTTGAGAAACGTATTAATTGAAGTAAGATTTGAAACTTTCGCAACAAGTTATTGTTCTGTAACCAAATTTGAAGGTTACCAAATCCAAAATTTATAAAAAGGACAAAAACGAATTATTTTATTCCATCACAAAAATAAATGGACTGAATTCACCAGCATTTTCTCACTTTTTGGTATGTGAAAAGAACGCTAATAACCTAGATAGTCTTAAACCCGCCACTCGCGTTCCAACGCCGCATACGATTTGATCGAATGCTACAAAATTTAATATTTAATATAATTTGATCGCGTATTTGCACCATTTGACGGCAGACAAACCAGTCAGTCTGCAGCAGTACGACAGAGTTGGTTGAATTGTAAATTTGATCGTGTGTATTGTGATGACAGTAGCCGGTAGGAACTCCTTTGGATAGTCCTCTCAGGGAAAATGAATCAATCCCTGCCCTCCGCAGATTCCAGGTGTTTCCTAACCCTGGAAACTAGTATCTGCTTAGGGTCCCTTGTCCAGGGTCATGGATAAAGGCCACAGCGGCAGCCACGGCGGAGAAGAATACCTTCGGTACGGTGTGGATGGTGGAAGTGGCAATCCCTTGATTTTAGGGATTGTATAAAATCACTCACCAGCCCGTCTAGCCAGGGTGGTGTTTTAAGGTTAAAAAAACCTCTTAACAAGAATATGGCGATATGTAAAACAAAAGAAATGGGTCCCCATATAGATAGACCATACAGTAATGGCAAATCTCACTTCTTTGGAAAAAAAGACATCTTCATGGAATCTGGGGGATGCAAGAAATCGCTAAAAACCACACGATTGAACATCGCAACTCTAAATATAAGGTCCTTAAACAAAGATAAAAGAACATCAACTCTAAGAAAACATCAAGGACTTAAAATGAGACATAATTGGTCTAGCAGAGGTAAAAAGAAAAGGGGAAAAGTGCATAACCCTAGAATCCGGTAACGTCCTATACTACAAAGGGCGAGAAGAACAAAGCCTAGATGGGGTAGGATTTCAAAGAAATATGCACATAAAATAGAGCAATTCGTAGGAATAAATGAAAGAATTGCAATGATTAGGCTAAATATAAACGAGAACATCTCCCTGAAAATTATTTAGGTATTTGCTCCAACCGCAGCACATCCCGATGAAGAGATAGACGAATTCTATGAAAAAATTGCAGAAACTAGCACAAATTATCACAGCACGTCATCATCATCATCATCATCAATCAGCCCTGAGTTGTCCATTGTTGAACATAGGCCTCCTCTAGATTTTTCCATCTGCTTCTGTTCTGCGCCTCTGCTATCCAATTGGTCACGATTCTTTTGAGATCGTCGGTCCATCGCGTTGGGGGTCTTCCTCGGCTTCGCTTGTCAGCCCGTGGTCTCCACTCAAGCAATTTTTTTGTTCAACTGTCGTCTTTCATTCTTGCAACATGTCCTGCCCATCACCATTTTTGCCTTGTAATATGTTCGATAATGTCTTCCACTCCGGTTCGTCTACGAACTTCCTCGTTTCTTATTCTATTTCACAGCACGTACACGATGATAATTAAACGTTCACATTCAAGGACACTTCAACGCTAAGATCGAACAACGACTTGAAAAAACCGAAAACTATATAGGACAATTCAGCTTTGGAGTTAGAAATGAGAAAAGAAAAACCTTCTTTAACTTAATATAACTTAATAATATCCAAAATAAGTGTAGAATCACAAAACAAGCTGAAACAAAGAAAAGATTTTCTGAGACAAAACAAAAGAGACAAAAGAAGTGATGCCCGAAATAAGCCACGAATAAATAGAAAGAGCAGTCAAAGAAATAAAAAGGAATAAGCTCCTAGAAGCGTTGGAACCCTAGCAGAAATGCTGAAGGAAGGCGGAGAAGAAGGCATCACATATCTAAAAATACTATTTAATAAATGTCTATTCCAAGGCAACATACCCGAACAATGGAACACTGCTAAAACAACACTAATACACAAAAAGGGAGACACCACAGACCTGAAAAATTATCGACCAATTTCACAACTTTACAAAACTTTTACAAAGATAACTACAAACATGTTAACAATTAAATTTGACGGATATCAACCAGTAGAACAAGCCGGATTTAGAAAAGGGTACAGCACCTGTGACCATCTATATACTTTGAAAATCCTAACAGAAAAGCCTAGGAATACAATCCCCCATTAAGTCTGAATTTTATATATAGATTATGAAAAAGCTTTTGGTAGCGTAGAACTGTGGGCAATAGAAGAAGCATTTCAAAAATGGCTTATAGCGAGAAGTTTTTAAGATATTTTTTTTGGCATTTATAAAGAACAAAAGTGTCTTTCGAAAATAAAATCATCATCATATCATGACAAAAGCGCTGAAAAAAAGCTGTGGATATTTTGTGTTGCTAAATTTCAAGAAGTGAAAGCGAATGCTAATAAGTTGGAAAAAGAGAAAATTAATAATTTTTGAACATCTTACAAAAGAGAATTAAAATTATTAAAGAACTGCAGCAAATTAGGTGCCGGATCAGAGGACATTTATAAACCAAAGATATGGTATTTTCAATTGGTATCTTTTTTGGACGATCAAGATTTACCAAGAACACCTGTCTCTTATACGTCTGATGAAGAAGAGATAAGTAAATAAAAGAAATATATTTATATAGCTTTATTTTGCCAGATTACAGCTCCCTCAATATTAAAATACTCCATTAAATTGATTCTTGTGACCTTTCCAATTTGTGACAAATTCTGTTGCGCGAACTTTGTTGTACATCGATAAAACCATTTGAGGTATCTCCAAGACCTACTGTAACTGTTCAAGATTCGTGATGTTCATGATCCAAATGCAGAGTAGAGTATATACTTGCGGACTTTTTGTTCTCAACAGATTGTGTAAGACGCAACATGTCATCACTAACATCTCAGTTGCTCCTTAATTAACATTAATTGCTGTATGAAATATTTGAAACCTAGGAGCCAGAATTCCAAAAACGTTTTCGTGACAGTCTGCAGTTGGAAATAGCTCTTTATCTGCCTAAATTTCTCCGAGGAAATGGTTTTAGCAAGTTTTTCTCCAACGAAAAAGCATCATCACCGACAAAAACATAAGGTAGAGTCAGGTAATTGTTTTGTAACTTTTCTGGTTTAGGTATTTGCAGACTTCCAGACTCCAGTTTTTCATAAAATATTGTGATATTTAAAACCCCATCGAAAATAACAGTAGATAATTTTTATAATGTTTATTTGCTACAGCCATCAACATAAAACTGTGAAATCCTTTAGAATTATGAAAATAAGAACCTAAATTAGCTGATGGAACTATCTGAACATGCTTTCTGTCAATGACACCCAAACAGTGAGGAAAATTCCATATTTTCTAGAAAGTATTTGCACTACGCTTTTGTTCCTTTCAGTTTTTGGAAACTAGAACAAAATATATTGGTTTTTATAGTGAATAATTTTTAAGTAACTGAGTACGAAAACAGTCGCACTGAATCGGTAGTCTCACCGTCAAGTGAAGAAAATGAAGATCTCCCAAACATCCCATAAAAGTGGTTGAGTAATTGAGGACTGTGTGTTTTGGAGCAAGCATCATTTGGTCTATTGTGGGATTTTCTGCAAGTAAATTACTTTCATAGCTTAAAATTGATGTTTCGTAGTATAGTTTTTTATGTGGTGGTGTTGAATAGACTTTTGAAGAGATTACTGCTTGAGTGATAGGAAAACAAGATGTGAGTGTTTGGGATAACAAAATTGCAACAGCATACTGACTATTTGTAAACCTGAGAAAAACGTAAACCTGACGTCTGAAACTGAAGATTTTGGAGTATTCTTCACCCGGAATGACGGTTTTTAAACAGAAACACTATTTGAAGAGCATCGCTCTTAACAACAGTTTGGACGCATCTTAATAATAGGCCAATAAGGATTGTTGCTAAAAGTTTTTACTTTACTTACCTTACTTACTAAGTGTTTACTAAAAGTAATTTTTTTGTTGGTTATAAATCTTTACTGTTTAAATAATGATTTAAATTAAATATTTAAATTTTTATATAATAATGCTAATGGTTTTCCGAATTACAAGTAACAATCAAACTACCATATCGTTCGAAGTTCAAATGCCCATCCCACACCTATTTTTCTAGTTATTATTTAAATTAAAAATATAAATTATATTATGTTTAATTATAAGATATTTAACACAGTTTTATTGCTTTTTTAATAGTAAAATCGTAAGAAGTGCATAATGGAATTTCCGTCAAATAAATAAGTTCGCATTTACATTACCAATTGCATCATAAATCACCTACAATGCTACCAACTTTCCGTGTCCGGATCAATTATTCATATCTTATACTGAGAAAGTTTTCCTGCTTGAATGGCCCTGTCATTTACTACGATTAAGTCAAAGTTTCAAGAATCATCAATCATCCTTGGTCCTTCTTTCGGTTTCAATTTAAGTTTAGCAACAATCTTAGCGAAGCAGTGCAGTCTTGTACTGCTCGAAACAGCTAGGTCAATTTCTTATAGTTTATACCTAGGAATGTTTACTTTGTCTCAGTTCCTTCTTGCCTTTGATTCTTATTCTTCTTCTTAGGGTGCCTGTCCGTTCCGAACGTTGGCGATAATTCTGGCTATCATGACTTTGTTGGTTGCTATACGAAATAGCTGTGTTGAGGTCTTTCTATACCATGCTCTCAGGTTAGCAAGCCAGGATATTCTTCTTCGTCCTGGGGCTCTTTTTCCTTCAATTTTACCCTGCAAAATGCATTGGAGTAGCTTGTATCTGCCTTGATTTCTCATTATATGCCCCAAGTACTCCAGCTTACGGCTCTTCACAATGTTGACCAAATCCGCGGTTGTGTTCATCCTCCGCAGTACTTCTTCATTGGTGACTTTGTCTGTCCATGGTATCTATACCATATTTGATTATTAATTTCAAAAGCTTAGCTCCACTATTTATTATGACATGGTCAAGGTAAGGAAATCAACTCTCTTTCTTTATTAAGCCTTTGAAAAACCTCTTTATTGCCAACATGATCTTATTTCTCGTAGCAATTTCACCCAAGGTGGGCATTGGCTGACTGCATAACTATATTTCATATCACACGGCCATCCAGGATAGTTCGGTCAGTGGGTAATCCCATTGTTCTTAAATCTGACCATACATTAACTCACCAGTGCATTCGTAGGCGTCTTAAGGACCTTCTTCGTATCTACTCCTAGATTGTCCACATACCTTAACATTCTCCTTAATCTCCACTTTGTTTTTCATCCATTCTGCTTTTACTTAAGTTTTATTCTGACTATATCTTAATATTGTTTCGTTCGATCGTTCATCTACAATCCTCTTCCACATTTTTATCTCCACTAGATCATTTACAGTGTCCAATAACTTTTCAAATGCCACTGTAGCATTTCTCTTTGGATGGTTGATGTTCAGTAGATTATTAAATGATATTATTAGGTACCTTATTATATCTTTATTAATTCCTGAATTTCTTTTACAATAATGAACTCATATTTTGATTGTCTCTTCATTCTGAAAGTATAACCTAGAAAAAATATACTCAAAGGAGCCTTAAAATGTATTTTTTTATATATTTAGTTACCCCTGTCATATGATTAACAAAATCTGTCTCATTTGCTTCATGTAATTTGTCAACGATTAAGAGTAGACTGATCGTTGCAATACCAGTTTGTCCCCCAATGCGACACAGAAAACTCAGAAAAGCAGTCCCTTCATCTCTTTCTAATTTATTAGGTTTATCAACGACGTGTCCTAAATGACTAATGAGGAAGGTCATAAGGTCGATAAAGGTCGATAAGGTCGGCCCATTAAAAAAAATGTAGGACTGCGTTGCGACAGTTTTCTCTGTCGCACTGTGGGAACGCGACTGTATTTCAGTAGTCAGTCCATCTTGTATTATATCCATCTTAATATTGTTCTGAAGCTATTTTCTTGTGGCATTGTATATTAATTACTATTTATAACTGGGAATAAGCCACAATTAAAGATAAAAATACGTTTATTGACGTTTCAATTTCCAATTCGGAAATCGTTCTCAAAATACAAACAGTAAATTAAACAAATTTTGTTTTTTGTTACATAGTGAAAAAATTCTTCAAATAATTTAATTTTATCTGACTCATTTATATTGACAATTCAGACATACATTATGCATTTTAAAGTAGACGACTTTAAAATGATATTGCCAATATTGTTGAGTTGCGCTCCTGGGACGACTTTACTTATAAGATAGTTCATTTGATTACATGAAATCAACTTTAACTTGAGAATATCCGTCAGAAAAAATCACAGCATGTAATTCGTCTTTAAAAAGACAAACACATGACATGATGACAGTAAAATTCTCCTGTTAGTGATTCCATAGTAAATTATGAGGGAAAAACCAGGAAAAAAAACCTCATAATACTATCCCGACATTGTAAGTATTTGTTCGTGAATTTAATTTACCTTCAACAAACATCAAAAATTCTGATTTTATATGTTACGTTATTTAAAAAACATAAATGATGTATCCTTTATATGTTACTGACTTACTAATACTGGTATTTTCTTATTAATAACTTCCTCTTTCAATATTGGTAACCAGATCCGACTACATTCTGCCGAGGAATTTGCGACACTATTGGCCTCATTTAGCATAATTAGAGCCGCTTCTTTGATTTTTCTTTTTTTACCATCCGTTTCTTTTAGGACTATATTTGAATTATTCCATTGAACCCTATGTTCATTATCCCATGCGTGTTTACATATTTGAGATCTATCAAATTCTCTATTTTTAATATAAGATTGATGTTCACTTATTCTAACATTTAATGGCCTTGATGATTCACCTAAATAAAACTGATCGCATTCACAAGGTATTTTATAAATGCAATTCTTTGTCCTTTCTTGTTCATTGTTAGGTTTGGTTTTGGACAAAATAGATCTCAACGTGTTTGTTGTTTTGAATGTTGTTGAAATGTTGAATTTATTTCCTATCCTTTTAAGTTTTTCTGATAATCCTTTTATGTACGGTATTGTTATTTTCCTCATATTATTCCTTGTGTATGTATTAATCATATTATTATTCATATTATTTCATGTAATCAAATGAACTATCTTATAAGTAAAGTCGTCCCAGGAGCGCAACTCAACAATATTGGCAATATCATTTTAAAGTCGTCTACTTTAAAATGCATAATGTATGTCTGAATTGTCAATATAAATGAGTCAGATAAAATTAAATTATTAGAAGAATTTTTTCACTATGTAACAAAAAACAAAATTTGTTTAATTTACTGTTTGTATTTTGAGAACGATTTCCGAATTGGAAATTGAAACGTCAATAAACGTATTTTTATCTTTAATTGTGGCTTATTCCCAGTTATAAATAGTAATTATTATATCCATCTTGTCCATCTGTTTGATTGCCCTTATAACTTCTGACTTAAATATTTTGGGGTAGGGTTCACTTTTTATAGTAGTTTCTTCTATAATTAATATTAACTCTCAATCATCAACACATAGCTCTTCATCCGGTGGTTGAGCTGTAATCTTTAATGGTAGAAAATCAACCTCAGAAAAAATATTTGTGTTGGAGGAATAGATCTCAGTAGCTCGAAAGGCTTGAGCTGTTGGACCTTGCTCTTCTACTACTTTCTTGGCGACTTCTAATTTTCTCAGTTGGAGCTACATGTTTTGAAAGAATATTTTCAACTCCCGTCTTGACCATATTAAAAATCTGACTTGGATTAAAGCTAAATTTCTTTATCCTTGATAAAACTTGATGTTGATCCTTGTTTTGGAGATACTTATTTTTCGGGAAACATGAAGAGCTAGTCTAATTCTTTTAATAACATTACGAGTAAAATCTCTTCTTGTTAGCTCTGTCTAAGAGGGTAACTTATGGGGAATAATTGTTTTCCTCGGCATATTTGTGTTAAAAAGAGCTTCTTCTTCTTCAAGTGCCGTCTTCGATTCCGAAGTTTGGCTATCATCAAAGCTATGCGTATTTTTGATGCGGCAGAATCTAAACATTTGGTAATTGGTGCAATTGTACCATTCTCTCAAGTTTTTCATTCATGAATGCCTTCTTCTTCCTATAGATCTCTTTCCCATTATCTTTCCCTGTATAATCAATTGCAGCAACTGGTATTTATCCTCCCCTCATAACATGGTCCCCAAATATTGTAGTTTGCGCTTTTAAACAGTAAGTATCAGCTCTTTCTCTTTCCGCACTCTCCGCAAAACCTCCACATTTGTTACTTTTTCTGTCCAGGTATTCATAATATTCTACGATACATCCACAACTCAAATGCTTATATCTTTTTGGTATCGATCTTTTTCAATGTCCATGTTTCCATCTCGTAGAGGAGAACTGACATAACGTAACATCTCAAAAGGCGAATTTTAAGTTTTAGACTTAGATCTCTTCCGCAGAAACACCTTTCTCAATTTAGTAAATGTGGCATCTAGCTTTCTCTATTCTGGTTCTGATTTCTTCAGAGCAATCATTATTTTCGTTGATAACAGTTCCCAGGTAATTATTTCTTCTTACACGTTCGATTCTTTGATCATGCACGGTTATGTCAGGGAAGTTTTGTGGGAATTTAGATATTAGCATTATTTGTGTATTTGCTTATGTTAAGTGATAACTCCGTGTTCTTCACTGCATTCTACTATTTTGTTTAATTAGTATTTGAAGATCTTCCCAAGTTTCTACGAATTAGTACCGTGTCACCGGCATATCTCAAGTTGTTTATTCGGATGCCATTTATCTTAATACCTATATTTTGATCCGAAAGTGCTGTGGTTTATAATGTCTTCGGGGTATAGATTGAATAAGGTCGGTGAGAGTAATACAACCCTGTCTTACGCCTTTCTTGATCTCGATTTCCTCCGTTGTCTCTTGCTCTATTATATAAAAAGAGCTTAGAGATTTCAAAAGTACGGAAGAAAAATTACTTGTTAAGATCAACATAATGGCGTAATATTTCTGCTTCGTGATATGTTGAGAATGTTGCTTGAAAACGTTCGAGATTGTCCCGGCTTCCTTTTTTAAATTGGTCTCTCAGAGTTGATTCGTGAAACCAATTTCTTTAGCAGCCTGTCTAATGGATATATCTCTTTCAAGTTACGCACGAGTCTCAACTAATTTTTCGTCAACGCTATATAGGTACTAACGCTATGTTTTACTAAGTTCTAACAGTAGGTCATTCATATTTAAATTAATAAACTTCTTGAATATAACAAATGTGTTGGCTCCATGAGATTTTATGACACACTGAACCAAAAAGGTCATGCCTGGCTTATCCCTTGCTGGTCTTCACCCCCACCGATCCTATTATACTGTTGAACATAAATTAAATTAAGTTTCAAACTGGCGCAACCTAAAAGAAACGTTACAAAGGCTGGTTCAAAACTGAAATAATTTAACTTATTTTCTAACAGATGTCAGACAGCGCGTGACCTATTCAGTTCAGAAACAGAAACAACTTTGTTCTGAAGCTATTTTCTTGTGGCATTGTAAATTAATTACTATTTAACTGGGAATAAGCCACAATTAAAGATAAAAATACGTTTATTGACGTTTCAATTTCCACTTCGGAAATCGTTTTCAAAATACAAACAGTAAATTAAACAAATTTTGTTTTTTGTTACATAGTGAAAAATTCTTCTAATAATTTAATTTTATCTGACTCATTTATATTGACAATTCAGACATACATTATGCATTTTAAAGTAGACGACTTTAAAATGATATTGCCAATATTGTTGAGTTGCGCTCCTGTTGACTTTACTTATAAGATAGTTCATTCGATTACATGAAATCAACTTTAACTTGAGAATATCCGTCAGAAAAAAATCATAGCATGTAATTCGTCTTTAAAAAGACAAACAC